>QJNU01000210.1:0-110486 GCA_004154915.1 Monosporascus ibericus
GTTGCGGCGTGGAAAACAGAACCACAACATATTCAAAAGTCAGCCAGGTCTGGGATCGTGCGGAATATCGGGGCGCGCGTTCTTTGGATAATCTGAACGGCTTTGATTAATTAGTTTAGACGGTCTCAGGACAAACCATCCGGTGATTCGGCAACGGATTCATTAACACTGCTGCGTATCAAAATAGAGATCCTTATAAGGGAAAGGGGTGGTATTTCTCTTCAACTGATTCCTCCTTATGAATGGTACCAGCGTGCTGAAGTACCAGAGCGGTTTTACAGATTTGACTTATTATAAACATGTGAAGAGGATGTGCATGTTATGAGGCCAGAAGACCGAGAGAGTATTAGATTTATGCTTCATTGAGTGCTATAGCATTCTATAATCCGTTAATAGATCTAGCCGAAGCCACTCGTTTGGATAAAGACAAAGAATAGCAGACGCAACAATGCTTACGAACACTACCTTCTCGCCAGGCTGTTTGGGCTAAACTTTAACGGATCGTTATTTACCAAATTTATTGTAATTTTGAACCTTTCTAGCATACGTTTAAGGATAATATACCCTTTTATTTATTATCTCGCGTTATACTATAACCTTTACATCCGGATCCGGGGCTATGTATAAGGGATCGGAAGGTGACTAAAGGACCTCTACGCTGTGGTCGTTATTATATGGCCGTACCACCTCCCATTGACATATAATAATAAGTTCCAGCAAAGTCTAAACGTAGCCGCGATAGCCGGAGTCTCAAAAAGGTGTTTAGCTTACAGATGGGGTCGCGACTCTAGAAAGCAGGTAACACCAAGCTAAGCATCCGCACGCTTGAGAGGGTGAGCCTCGGTATTCAGCACCCACTGGTCTAGGGAGACGACGTCGAAATCGCTGAAGATCAGGTAGAAGTACTTCAGCGTCTCGGCGAGCCAAAAGGACTCCATCGAGTCCACCTGCGCCGGCTGCGCCTTCGTGACGTCGTCCAGCGACGCGGCTGCGAGCTTCGTCCGAGTAAGCTTCTCGATGGCCGTGAACATGTCCCAGGCCTTGCGCATCCATTCGGGGTCGCCCGTCAGGCGGTACATCATAAACACCGACTCGATGGCCTCGGGCCTCAGGATGTAACGCCGATCGGGGACATCGACCATTCCCAGGGGTAGGTTCTGGAGTTCCATGATTTTTTCGATCTCCTCCTTCGACGGCTCCTTCTTATCCTTCATTTTATTCCGCCAGTACTTCCCCAGACCCTGAAACCAACGCTCCTGGCTCCACTGGCAATCATCCTCTGTCGTGTCCACAAGTCAGTAATCACTGTATCGCCGGTTCCTGGGAATGATGCGGGAAACTGAACCATGCCTCGAGACTCAAATTCTAGTCGCAGCGAGCGCGTTCTACTTCCGAGACGGGCCAAGGACTGGTAAAAAATAGCTTATAAACATGCTTACCCTCCGGATCCGGGTCGCAAGGAACGAAGTGGAAGACTTCAGGTCCAATGCCGCTCTGAGTATGATTGTAGGTCCATACACAGCCATCCGTAAGCTGCTGGGCTATCTTCAATTCACTGGGGCGGTCAAAGATCTTTGAAGCCATTCCGAGCATTCCACCTGCGAAGCAAGTAAGATGCTGTCCTCGTGCTGTTGTTTTCACCTCCCCATTCCTGACGTGCGCATCGCCAAAGAACATCAGGGGCTTGTTGTCCGGGTTCAGGGCACGGAAAAGTAGATGCTTTTTCGCAACATCGATAAACCCCTCATAGAGCTTACGCGGCTGGGCTAGTTGCCCACCCAATAACAGGTATTGTTTTGGAAAATATTCGTACAGTGAGTCCGACATGCCTCCTAGAGTGAAGGAGTTCCCGGGGAACTCCATTGGCGACTTGGACGGGTCGACTAAGACAGGCCACATGCCTGGCAAATAGGTCTTGTGCTGGCCTTTTTCAAACTGATCAGATATCCTTTGAGCGGCATCGTGATACTGCATGTCTCCGGTCAACTGGGACAGCTTAGACAACTCCAAACTTAGCGAGCCGATCTCGGACACGAGGGTGCTGCGAGAGGCTATCTGTGCCTCTCCAGCCGTATAAGCCCGCCAGTCCCATCTTGCGATAGGTGCATGATTTGGTGTGTCGAAGGCACACATTATTAGGTCCGCAACCTCGAGAGCCTTGCGCAACAGACTGGGGTATTGTTTCTCGCTCAGTTCGTACGCCGCAAGAAACCCGCCTAAATAGCGAATCGTAGTCTCGAAGACATTGATCAGCTGGGTGGCGGTGGTGGTGAAATCGATCTCCTCACAGGCCTTAACGGCAAGTTCGAAATCCTCCTTCAGACCTATGATCCACAGTGTGTCGAGCGTATCAACGAGTGTAGCAGCCCAGCCACCAAAAGGATCCTTAAAGGTCCCACTCACTGGTCTAACCTCGTCATGAAGCCAACCTGCCGCCTTATAGCCCTCCCAACTGTGCATGAAGCTTTCCTTGACGGCCGCAAGCCGTTTCAGCCGGATTTCCTTCGCCTTCGCATCTTCTCGTGGTTTTGGACTCGCCTGGACTCGGGGTATCTCAACATTGGATTTGTCGGTTGGGAGGAGAGAAAAATTCTTCACTGGATACCGCGTTGGAAGCTTTTCCCACTTTTGAATATCGGAGACGACCTCGCTGTAATCCGATTGACCGCCAGGGCCCGGAAACGGCAACGGGTAGTTGGGGCGCCCGCTGAAGTACCAGGATGCAAATAGCCATATGCCCACAACGGCAAGAATCAGTCGGACACGACGAATGGACATGGCTCGGATTTTCGAGAGATTCAGGTTATGAGTTCATGGGGAGGGACAGAGGAAGCGAAGACACCCTCATTGCTGGGTGAGGTTATAACGACTAGACTACCTGTCGAGTCGATAGGCGTGTAGGATGCCAAAGGAAGGATACGGGTAGTACACAGATATTAGAACGACAAAAGCGATTGGCAATGCTTCCCCGGATATAAAAATGCGGAAGTTCTCGAACCAGCGAGCAAGTCGATTCGGACGCTCGAATTTGGTATTCTGCAGTAAAAAGTCAAGATATGAATGATGCAATGTCGTCTACCTATTGTACCTGTTATACTTGGTGTACTGTGCCCGTGTGACGCTTTAGCGTTCCTGCAGTAGAACACCTCTTATCGGGGTCCAATTAAACTTTTTCCGACCTGGAGATACGGGAGCTTGGAAGGGAGCCTGGCCCTGGGCCATAGTGGACCTTGGGCAACATCAACATTTACGTAGTAAGTTTAAACATTAAGCACGTGGAAGAACCCACTATACCTGACACTACCTTAGCCTTCATGATAACTTGGAGGGAGACAAGTTCCACATCAGGGGTCTCGGCAAAGCTCCCGAAAATAACACTGCTTTTGGAGTGTTGTAAAGGGCTTCGTTCGTTTCCACAGTGTTCTCCCTGTCACGGAGTTAAGAGACTAGATATTGCCGGGTAGGACATGTAATTTAGCGTACAGTCTCTCCGGCGCCGCAATCGCTGAACGCAGAGAACCTGACTGCCTCATAGAGTTTGTAACTCTGTACGTGCTAACGAGGCCTGCAACCGCGAACGACTTCTTCAAGACAATCCCCTTTCCCATCGTGGGAATTTGACTGACATAGTCGTGTCTCCCTATAGAGACGTGGAAAGGCAGAAATATCGACCAGCCTGCGCACGTAGTGCTCTGTGATCTCCTTACTACTCCATTCAGACATCGAGGGTCGCAATTTTAGTAGGGGGTTTCGTATTTACAGATCATTCTGCCGAGACTTGGTGCGATGTGGACTCTATCGAACGATTCCAGAGACTTGCCACAGTATACGTACGATGCCGTTCGCGTGAAGGAACCGCAGACCAGATACAACTCAACATCCAGCACCGCTATCTCGCCATAGGAGGGCAAATTTTCAAGGTGCTTGATCCGCGCAGGCGCTGGTACATAAGGACTTACGCAAAAAGCCGAAACTGGCGGTTTGGATTCTCCTTTACGAGTATGTCGAACGAACTGCTCTGGTTTCCGGTGGGGCCCATGGATGTAGTGTTGAACGCATTATGCGACATGCTCTGAACTTTGGAGTACGAGGACCGCATGTTACGCTATGCGCTCTTTCGACAACCCTATCTCTAAAAATCAAAACTCCCTAATTTTACAAGCACCCTAGGGAGACTTCCCTACGGAGTCTTCAACCTCGCACACCCCTGAGTTTCAGTTATGAGCACTTGGATGAGGCCCAGCAGAGGAAAATAGGGGCTGACTTCGTGAACCGCCTAGGAAACCTAGAAGTTCTACAGGAATATCGTCGATAGTACCTGCCTCCTGCCCAAATCTAGACGGTGAGATTGCGATACGGACAGCAACGGGTACTGGCAGTAGGCTTGGAAATTTTCGCGCACTGTCTATGTTCCAGAGCTAGGCCTCTAATCAGCATATCTGCCGGTGGCCTGAACACTTAACATATTAAGACAACGTAAGCTGGAGTTGTAGACAGGCCGTTTTGCCGCGATTTGTATAATCACGCTTTTCCGCTACTTTGCCCAGCATCGCTGGGTCCTTAACCCGAGGGCCTATAACGTTTGCTAATATCGATCACCTGAGGGCTATCTTCAGGCATGAAAACTAGCCCCGATGTCTAACAGATATCATCCCATAGGTCGCTCTAGAAGAGTGGCTGCCGCCTCTGACGGGGCATCATCAGTACTCTCGAACTATATAAATCAACGCGATGAACAGACAACGTTAACCCTCAAACCAAGGTATTCTAGATATGATATACTAGGCACCGAGGACCGGGGGAGAATGAATAAGCAACGCCGGCGATTACGAGTTGGTAAGTTCTCCTAAGCTTAAAGGATACACGACGATGGTAGCGTGCCCCTCGTTCAGGGGCGTAGTCGATCAGCTACCAGGGGAGATCACCTTTAGGGGAAGAGGTAAGGTTGTTAGATCGGCCCCGTGGAATCGTGGGTGACAGGCACTAGGATTCATATGAACATGAACAAGAAGAGGGAAATGAACCCTCGACGCTCCCCTAGTGGCTAGTGATCGAGGAAGTGATATTCGTGGCATGTTATTATCTGTATTACAGGGGAATTTGACGCTTAAATGGTACAGTTGGCGCGAAGTTTCAGAATAGCCTAGCGGCCATCAATCAACCGTCATATCCGCCGCCATTCCATAACCTCCCGATAGAGTCCCAAGAGTAATGATACGGAAACCGCGCCTCATGCGCCAGCACTATCCCGCCGGAGCATCTCGGCGACATCGGCGTCGATGCCGTCGGCTCCGAGGTCAGGGAAGTCGTCTCCATCATCGTCCAGCCTACGCTTCTTGGACCCGTTAGCCGACACCGGCACCGACTTGTAGTGAGCGGCCATGCCGGAGAGCATCTCGATACCTGGTGCAGTCGCTTGCTGGAAAGTGGCCTCCTGGGGAACGTCGGGCGACCACTGGGGGTTTGAGTCCGCCGGCTGGCTGGGCTGTTCCGCGACTTCCGGCTCCATAGAAGGGGGCGTGAGCGCCTCGACCTCGGGTTCGGGGGCAGACTGGTCGCCGAGACCGTTACTAGTCATGTAGGGCTCGTCGTTAGGTAGCCCTGCCATGATGGCCCTTTCCACCTCCGTCTTCTTCTCCTCAACCTCGGTTTTCTTCTTCTCAAACGCGTCCATCTGGCTCTCGTCAGCAAGTAGGGCGGCTCTGTTGGAATCCAAGAGCTTTTGGAGTTCGGCAACAAGAGCCCTACGAGCTTTGACGCATTGCTCCACGGCGCCCTCAGCCTGGGCCAGAGTCTTGAGCAGCCCACTCAACCGGGCGGCATACACGGGTGCCGGAGGTATCGTAGCACCCGGGCCCATCAGTTTGTCGTATTCCTGATCGGCAGAGTTGACAGCCGCCTTGGCCGGGGTAAGCAGCTTCGTTACGTTCTGCTGGGGCGTGGATAAGGGGACCAGTTCAGGCGGAAGTGAAGCCGTCGAACCGAATATCGAGCCTCCGAGACTAGTCTTAGCCGTCCCGCGAGCCTTATCAAGTTCTGGTGCCGCTTAGTACAAACTCTCATAGGAAGCCAAGGGCGTTATCGTCTTACCATTGAGTCGGTTTTCCACCGCGTCCTGAATCGGCGTCTCAAAGACATTGCGCTCTCTCCAGACATCGACAACTCTGCGGATTCTCTGCTGCACGTCTGCTGGCGCTCCTTTATAAGCGGTCGCCACCGCCTCGGCGACGGCTGGCGAGAATGCAACGAGAAATTCCTCCCTATGGCGGGCTTTGGACTGCTGGGAGACTTCTATTCAGGCTGTCAGTAGCGGGCCAAGCAATAGCCAATCGATCGTGAATCCCAAATATCTCTTACCATTCGCAAGGTAAATCAAATTCAGTCGTTTCTGGCTAGAAGAGTCCTTGAGTCGTTTAAGCCATAGCTGGACAGTACGTTCCGCGTGGCGCCTAGTGTAGAGGCAGGTTGTTTAGCCTCCTCTCCATAACCAACGAAGGCCCTAATTTGTGTATATCAGAAGGCTTCCCTACCTGTGGAACATAATCCATTGAGCTACTCCGACAATGCTGTCCTGAGTTTCTGACAGAGCAGAAAGCTTTGCAAGAACGGCGTCATCTGTATAAGCCATGTTTGATAGATAGGGGCGGCGTAAGGTGGGATGTGATGGTGATTGTCTCGATGACGGGTTGGCCGGTAGTGGCGCGTGATTGTGAATTCACCGGCGATTGATACACCGCAGGCTGGATTGCTCGGGTCTGCTTAAGATCCTGGGCCGTATAGGAGTTTGCGTCCTATCTAGAATACAGAATCTACAAGCCGAGCGACCAGTAATAATGACTTAAGCTGGGCGAAGCAACAGGACTATTGTGCCGTGTCTAGCTAGGTATTATGGGATGCTGGCAGTCTACGTCATGTACCACAGATGATGAATACCTCCTTGTGAGGATTGGCTCAACGGGGGGCAGAAATGGAAATGATGGGAGTCCTTCTCTCTGTCGGCCACTTGTTCTGCACCATGTAAGTTGTGAAGTTGAAAATCGGGGGAACGATCTGATGCATCAGACAATCATAAACATGGGCTAGAGTCGGCTGGAACTAGGTAACGCTTATCAGCTTCACATCTTTGGCTTACTGTCTGGGCAGGATAGAGAGGTCCCGGAAAAACTTGAGCCAATGAGCATTCGGCGTTGGGCTTTATCAAGATTATGTAATCAACGAGATGGAGTCTGGGATGAACAGGGCATGTACTGTGTGCTAAGTACCCTACCTACTGTCTCCTACAGGTATGAAATGTACCTACCACCTGCGACCAGGCGCCTTGAGTTGGAAGGGACACTGAAGCTCCTGAATTGTGCCTTAGAAGGCAGGCATTGGCTGAGAAGATGCTGTCCATAACCCTGCATTAAACATTTGGCCCTGTGACGATTTGCGACCATTCCTTTTGACCATCGTACAAACAATTTAACGATTTCGCTTCACCCGTGATCAGCAATCAATACAAGCCAACTCGAGATCCTACGTTCAGACAAACATCATTCGCCATTATCTACGCTGCGGATCGTCGCCACTGCTCCCAACGCTTCATCAACACCACTTTCATCATGGCAGATCGATTCCCATCCTTGGACGAGTTTGACTCTGGAGGTATGGATTGGCGTCTCACGTTCTGTCGAGGGGCGATGAGGAATATACTAACCTGGTTATGAACAGCTCAAACAGAGATCAAGGATGTCGAGTCCCGTTCAGCCGATGACTTCCTCGCCCGCGAAAAAGCACTTCTCGGTGACGACGCAACCCAGTTCGCGACCAACGATGATGATCTGTTAGGGGATGGCGGCACAGTGGAGCAGGCTCCCGAGACCTCTCAGTTTGAGAGTCAATTTCCAGACATCAGCCACGACAACGAGGTTTGTAGCACCCCCTTCACGACTCGAAGCTGAGGAGGTCCTGACTTCGTCGCGCAGCAAGTAGCACCTGGAGGCGCCATCACCGGCCCGTCAGTTAGCTACAACTCTGGCTATAATGCGCAGGTCGAGGATGAGCAGGAGCCCGAGGTCATCAAGCAATGGCGAGAGAAGCGGGATGCCGCCAACGCGAAACGTGCCGAGCAGTTTGCCCAGCAGAAGGCCGAGACGATCAAGGAGGCTCAACAGAACATCGACGACTTCTACGAGAACTACAACTCCAAGAAGGAGAAGATGATCGCGCAGACCCGCAAGGAGGAAGAGCAGTTCCTGGCAAGCCGGGACGACACGACTTCGGGTGGTACAAGCTGGGAACGAATCTCTAAGCTCGTGGACGTGAGCGGCAAGGGTCAGAAGGGCGGCGCTAACGGGTCGGGCAAGGAGCGTTTCCGTGAGTTGCTCATGAGCCTGCGGAAGGACGAGAAGGCCCCCGGGGCTTCTGGTTACTAGGCGCATTTTATGAGGTGGGTGTGCATGTCAGATCGCGGCGCCGAGACTGGGGTATCAACCGGCTCGCATGGATCTTTCTGAGCAGTGACTTTATTCCAGGGTGTACTTTTAGATGAGACGCGAAAAACGGACGGCAGGGCACTTTAGATCTTGCGGCTGTAGGCATAATGAAACGGTCGGACCAGATGGCTTGAATCTCCATGACCGTCTGTTACCCCAACAACGACCTTACTTTACACATGTTAGTACTCTGAGGCATACAAGGAAATTGTGCGAATGACTATCTATTCCACGCCCTATAGTGACACATCTGCAACGCTTTGCCCCAGGCATGCCATCATGCTTATACTCTCCTCATCGCGTCCGAGCCTTGCAAAACTGTATTTAGGCTTTTCCGAACCAGCTGTTGTATCCTAAGACCTTGCGTCCCATCATGTAAAGGGTGCCTGCATTTAGTGTTAGTGCTGGCTCAGGAGAGTATGCGTATCGGATAACGAACTTCCAAAGGTGCCCCACAGCAGGATCTGGTAAGGGATGATCAAGGCATTGCTTCTGGGGCCCTGTGTCATAAGTCATATTTGTTAGCTGCCATCCAACTAGCCAACGTGCGAAGGCGCAGTCCCGGACCGGGCTCGGGGCACGTACGATCTTCCACAGCCGGACATGCTGGGCGAATTGCTGCTGGTAGAAGCGCTGCTTCTGGGGCACGGTGTTGGGGGCGTTGACCATACTGAATCGACCACGAGGTTAGCAAGTCCGCACGGGATCGCAGAGTCGACACGGCCGAGGGATTTGTTCGGGACGGATGGGCGGGGGGGTATTGAATTCGCAAAGCTTCCTGTATCGCATCCGTTTGCCGGGATGCGACCGAGATATAACGTACCCCATTTTGACGGTTGTGCTGAGTTGCGTGGCCTGATAGGACGGAGAGCTGGAGGTTCGGGTTGATCTGGTGGTGAAGTCGTTTGGCGAGCTTTACGTCGATGATGGAAGCTTGAAATTAAGGACCAATTGACGAATGGTACGATGCTCGATAAGTCAGCTATACTGCTTTGGTGAATAAGCGGGGTTTCGTCGAATTGAACGTGCCAAGCGCATTTACCGGTTTATCAGTTATGTGCCCAGCAGGGCAGGCGCAGTTAACCATTAGAGATAGTGGGCTGGGGCTAGTATTTTCTCGTGATCAAGGGGGGCAGTCGCGCTTGCTTTGACTCTTGGTGAAGTCTCGAAATTTCATCTCTTGACGTACGTGGGTTCGTTCTACTTCAATATACCACTTCGCACAGCTTTCGGTTCGTCACTGGCCTCGCTGGATCAATGAGTAGGTCATCTGTCATGTAACCGCAGGCAGTAATGCGATTGGCGACCCGACCCTTTCGAGATGTGAAGTTCCATCGTCCCGTTCTCGACTTGCCACTTCATCTTCGACCTCGATGCAGCCAAGCCCCTATTGGGTATATCGGACTTCGGAAACGACTAAAGGATGGTCGAGCAACCCGCGCTTACTCGGTGTCTACCCTCGTCGGTTTTGGGGCCGTCACGGACGTGCCGTCAACCGTAGTCCATGCGAAACCCGAAGTTTCTCTGCGGCGACCTGTGCAGCCGCCGGATCCGGACCAGGACCCGATTAGATCATTAACACAAGACGGCAGGCTTTTTGGAAGATGGGTGGCCTTGCTGTCCGACTCTTCCCGTCTTGCTGTCGAGACCGACTTTGCCCGCGAGGGGCCGGCGAAGTCTTGGCAGGGTCCTCTTCTGGCCGACAAGCTCGAGCACCGTGGTGATTTGGCATTATGGAGCTGCCTACTTGACTACCAAACGAGAGTCAACGGCGATCTCGGTGCTTTCCATATATGGAAGGCGCTTTGGGGCCGGAAATCGCTCTACGATGTCGACAGTCCATTAGCCCCCGTCTTCTGGCAGACTATCTTGGATGCAGCCCTGAGGGTAGACGATCGCAGGTTCTTGCAGGGCGTCTACCTTTATGGCGAGTGGATGAACGAGACGCATGGCGTGAAGTGGCCACAGCTCTATTCAACCGTTGTCACACACTTCCTAAGGACCCATCAGCATCGGCAGGCCATACAATGGCATTTGCGGCTAATCCCCAATTTCTATCCGGGCCCGGACGCGTTCGCCGATATACTAAAGCAGTTCGCCAGCGAGCCGGAACTACATCGAACGTCTACACTCCAATCGCTCTACATGTCGAACCCAAACCGCCAACTCTACGATAAACTCGTGCCCTATTTGTATGCGCGAGGGGAGGCCGGCTTAGCGATGGCGTGGCGAGAGCTCCTGATTCGACTTGATGACCATCCATTGTCACCTGTCCCGGTCCGACCGTTTCTGAGATATCTTCGAGGCTATTTCCCGAACCGGCCTCTACATCCGCGGGAAGAAGCTGCTATCAGCAACGACAACTTCGCAGAGGACGGAGAATTACCTACGGTGTCTCGAGAATTCATCAATCGCGTCCATGGTGGAACTTTCGGCATTTCGGTCAAGAATTACAATGATGCGCTTGGAGCCAAATGGCTCGCCAGTTCCTGGATCAGCCTAGATACTGCGATATCTACAATTGCTGCCCTGGGTATTGAGAAGATCGGACCTTTATCACTTCAGGCCATTGCTCTTCGAGAAAGGAACGCCCAAGGCGTGTCCAAACGTCTCGACCAGTTGCAAAGCCATGGTATCTCGGTGTTTGATTCGAATTATCTCAGGCTACTGTTGCAATTTGTCAAGCTCGAGGACGATGAATTATTGTTCGATCTGTTACAGAGCGACTTCCATCCCGATGTCTTCGATGACTTGCCACTTCTGGCCCAGCTCCTAGAGCCCACGATGGCATCGGGCGATTGGCGGACTTATCGCCTTCTCTTAGCCGCGAGAGTCCTCATTACGCAAAAGACGGCGCGAGAAACGGCCAATGCTCTGTTGCGTGCCTGCTTTCTTAATAGAAATCAGCAAGCCCTGTTTAGGACCTTGGACGATATGAGAGCCATGGAGATAGGAATCGACTTAGCGCAGGCCGATCTCATCTTTCAGAACTTGTATGCCGATGTCCCGGTTAACAAGTTCGACTCCGACAGCCTTAAGACTGTGGCCTTCTACCTGTCCGTCTGCAGGCGCCTCGTTTCGATGGACATCCCAGTGCCTGCTGCTGGCTGGAAGCAACTTATAACAAGCATCGGCAGGCAGGGCCGGCTGGATGACTTGGAGAGGCTCTGCATTGAACTGACATCACTATATACTTCATCCCGATCATCTCGGCCTGGCTTCATACCAGTACACATTAATGACATCCCCCCGCCTATGAAGCAGCCATTGCTAGGCGTGAAGAATCTTCTGGGCGTCTACGTGCCCGAAGACTTGCCCAGCATGGCGGCTTGGCATCCGCTACGCCTGATCATAAACACCGACATGGTGGGCTCTCTAGTACGCTGGACTTTTCGGGCCACGCTCAGCCAACCATGGAATGTGCGCCCCCCGGCCCTGGGCCGCCAGGGCCGGCCTAGAGATTTCTATTGCGGATGGATCGTACGGTTGTTACGGATCCTACGGGACAGAGGTCTCTTCGTCAGGCGGAGAGAGGTAGTCGCAGCCGTCATACTACGGCTGGTGGAGCTCTACGGGACAGACGTCCTCACAAAGCGGGAACTTCAGCGTGCCAAGGCCAATAACATATTGTCCTTGGCCGAGATGAAGACTCTGCTTGACCAAGCCTGGGGCGGCGACGAATTCCTCCCTCCCCTGGAGGAGCTGCGGGCTGAGATCGAGAAGCGGGGCCGGGAGAAGACGCAGAAGAACATCCGTTACCTGCGACAGATGGGCAAGAGGCCCCCCGACCTTCGCTATGTACTGTAACTATACACACGAGAGGCCTTTGGTTTTGTACATAGATGGTTATGAGATACCCATATCGAGCATATAAATATTCGCGTCGATCCGTATCCCGCAAATGAATTGGCACGTGAGAATCTGTGAAGTATAGTTTAAGTATAAAGCTCGTCATTAGATATCGTCTACTATTACATCTCAGGAGTTTCAAGCGCTCGATCGGGTATCGAAGCTCCCAGGCTTCAAGATACCTCCGATCCGCAGCTCGGATTGGATCTTGCTTTCATTAGCAACATTAAAACAGGGCGCATTTCGCCCGTTTCATCGCTCAAGTCAGCCGTCGCCGCTGCCGCTATCCCTAGCGCTACTGCCACGGTTCCCCTTAGGCTTGACGATGAGCAGTATTATTGCGCCGGCGATGAGCAGAAGCAGCAGCAGGATGAGGCGGCGCTTGGTGGTGCGGCGCTGATACCCGGCGGCGACGACGAGCTCGCGGTCGGCGGCCTTGACGTCGACGGCCATGCTCTCGACGTTGTAGTCGATGCGGTCGAGCATCGTGCCCTGGTCGATCACCATGGTGTGCAGGTCCCGGAACAGGTCCGACAGCTCGATGATGCCCTGCGCGATGTCCTCGATCTCGCGCTCGCGCTGCGCTATGGCCGCGTCGTTCCGGTTGCCGGCGCGCAGATGTTGCTGTTGCTGTTGGCGCATGGTCGACTGCCGCAGCGCCGACTGCGAGTACGACCGGTCCGCGTCCGACTCCAGCAGCGACGGGTCCGCCGCGTACGCGCTGCTGCTGATGCCGAGGCCGGAGGGCCCGCCGACGGGCGTCGAGGACCGGTCGCCTGGTATCGGCGACGTAACGCTGAGGCCGGACATGCCACGGAGTTCTGGGGTGGTGTCTGTCAGCATTCCATTCTACTTTCTTCTCCCCTAACCGGCATCGACTTCGAGCCGTATCCCAGGCCGGGTACACGGGATACACGGCAAAACATACTCTTCAAATAGGCGCTCTGCTTCTTCCTGAAGTTGGCACTCGCCTCCTGGACCCGGGCGGCGAGGCTGACCTGGACGTTCTTGGCCATGACCTCCTCGGCGCGGGTCATGGTGTCCCCGCTGTCGCGGACGATGCGGTCGACGCGCTGGATGGCGCGGTGGCAGTCGTGGAAGCCGTGTGTGATGGCCTGGGTCAGGCGCTCGATCTCGCCCTCCTCGGCGCGCCGGGCGCCGAGGTCGTCGTCGTCGTCGTTGAACCCGGGCAGCACGTGCTTCTGGTGCAGGCGCTCGAGCGCCTGCGACTTGCGTGCGATGTCGCCCAGCAGCTCCGACACCTCGTCCCCCACGTCCGCCCACCGCGGCGGCAGCACGTCCATCTCGATCACCGCGTCCCCGTCCCCGTCATGGTCGTAGTAGTCGTCCGCCGCCGTGGTGTATGGGGACAGCAAGCCCTGCTGGTCCTCGCCGCCGCTACCGTTCCCGAATCGTCCATGTCTGCTGCTGCTGCCGCGCCTGCCGCCGCCGCCGAGGCTCGGGCCCGGGTCCCCGTATCGCTTCTTCTTCGCCGGGTGGTGGGCATAGGATTGCCGATAGGAGATATAGCTGCGCGGCGAGGAGTCATCATCAGCCAATTGGGTTGTTGAGGGGCATATGGGATGCGTATAGTTATTTGATCGCGCGGAGAGAGGGATGTATACGGCAGCGTAGGTATGTGCAGAACTTACAGGTTGGTGCGGTCTCGCCACATGGCGGACGCCGGGGGGAAGAGAAGTCACCGTCGGCAGTTTTGGCGATAGTTGATATAAGAATAGTTACTAACTCGGGGGACTGTCGTCGGACGGCTGGAGGCAGAATGCGTGTACGTATCCAGGAGCTCGCTTGTTGAACAGAATCCGGCGATGATTTACGGGATTGGTATAGTGTCACGTATCAAATCGCTGCTAATGGCTCGCACTGCGGCCCTGTATGTAGCCTCAACAGAAAGAATACCACTACGAAGGTGAGGAGGTATTACCTGGAATGCGACTTAGCTGCTATGCGCGCGCTCCTGCAAGTTCAACTGACGTAAGATTGTCAGACAGGGAGGTACCTATGTACTATATTGTCTGTTTCCCCGGGCGGGCAGCTCACTACTGCGTACATGAATAAATGTAACGATAAACGGAACTGCGGTAGGCGGGTACGTGCATACGTACTTGGCTATGTAACATTCCAATAATGTGCCCGACGGTGAAGTGAGGTTGTGCCTCGAGTGCCCCGTGCGCCAGGCGAAATCAGCCTAACGCAGGGATCTCATGCGCACCGGCCAGATTTTGGATCGTTTTTAGGTCGAATCAATCCGCTTTCCCTAATCAGCCACCTCCTACAGCCTTGCCCATCAATACCCCCACCCTTTGACCCCTATGACACTCTCTGAGGGGATACGAAGCTAGCGCAACTAAGATTGATAGCTAAAAGGCCCCTCTTTCTGCCTTAAACTGCGACGGGTGGGACTAGCACAGAACAACTACCAGAACAAAAGAACCTCCTTGTCCTTGAACTTGGCAATAAACTCCCAACTTTCTTGCGATTCCGGCTTTTGTTCCCTATACCAACAATACACCCAATCTACTATTTACCTACCCTCCTCGACGAACCGAAACCAACACAGTTATGGTCCGTCTATCCTCGATCTGAGATACCTTTGAAACCGCTCCCCGCTCCCTCTGTGGAACCCCGCCATTTGTTGAAGGGCTCAGGAGAGAGGGAAATGTAGGCTGACATCCAACCTTCGACTGTAGGCCGAGACCCTGACCGAAGAGCAAGTCTCCGAGTTCAAGGAGGCTTTCTCCCTCTTTGTAAGTTCATCCCACCACAGTTACCATCATATCATACGGGCCCGAGAACACATTCTATCGTGCTCCCATGGATTTGTACCCCCCTATGTCGGAGAGACGCCCGAGACTGACCATTATGGCAATATAGGACAAGGACGGCGATGGTGAGTTGCAAACCCGCAGCCCCCAGCATCATACCCGATGTCGTATAGTAGCACACGAGCACACGAGATGCGTAGACGTTCTACCATACGATGCTTCCCGCAATCGGTTCGGGGGGTTGAGATATACTGATCGGAACCTTACTAGGACAAATCACCACCAAGGAGTTGGGTACCGTCATGCGATCGCTAGGCCAAAATCCCTCCGAGTCCGAGCTGCAGGACATGATTAATGAGGTCGATGCCGACAACAACGGTACCATTGACTTCCCTGGTGAGTGCATAGACAGCCACTGATGTCCTGGCGGGTGGGGATCGACGTAAGCGGCAACACCCTAACAATTCCGCCCTGCAGAGTTCTTGACCATGATGGCCCGCAAGATGAAGGATACCGACTCCGAGGAAGAGATCCGCGAAGCTTTCAAGGTGTGTAGCCTCGATAAGACCTCCAGGTGCGAGTTGAGTTGCTTATGACAACGTAGGTCTTTGACCGTGACAACAACGGCTTCATCTCCGCTGCTGAGCTCCGTCACGTCATGACTTCGATCGGGGAGAAGCTCACCGATGACGAAGTCGATGAGATGATCCGCGAGGCTGACCAGGACGGTGATGGTCGTATTGATTGTAAGTTGGAACCCGGTTGCGGTGCGTTGGCTGATGCACCCATTCGTTGCTAATGCGTATTATCAGACAACGAATTCGTCCAACTCATGATGCAGAAGTAGATTAGGATGATTTTGGACTTCGCATAGTTCTAATATTTGTCATACCCGTTCTTGCTTCGTCATGGGCTCTCCATTTCTGTCTCTTGTTTCGTTCGGGGCCGAAGCTACAGATATGGATCGAGGAGCCGGTCTTTGTCTGCTCAGAAATAGGTAGGATGGTGTCTTGTTGAAGCTGCAAGCGGATGTCTCGCCTTTCGAGGACTGTTTGACTCCACGCCTTCCTCAAGGAATAAATGAGGTTGAGATCTACTGATGGTCCCCTTATTATTCTATGTGGACTTTTAACCTTTTCTATTACTGTGAATCCGCGCGTCCTGGTTAAAGTCTCCTTAGAGACCGAATTGCAAGCGATTATAGCCTGTATGGACCACACCACTCCGCAAATCCACTCCGGTATAGGGCATAGAGATGGCCTTGCAGCTTTCATGAGCGCAAGACTTTCCGACATGTGGCATAGTTGATCAAGCCCATCCTTTGCTCTTCTATTCCATTTTGCATTAGCCGATGCCTGGCATGCAGCACGAACCTTGAGACTAGTTCATGTACTGACAACAAACAGCATTTATCGGCCGGCACTTCCGCTAAGCAGGAATAATCTAAGCGCAAGGATATCCTCCGACGCCCCATGAGCTCGAAATGATAGGTCCTCGAGTCAACCCTTTGTTCCGAACATATCCGAACAGCCGCTTATTAATGACAAGGCACCATGGTCCGCCGGTAGGCCGGGTTAAGGCAAACTCGACAATGACGAGAAAGCCGGTAACAGCCCGGAGGTGCCCTATTTGCACTACGGAAGCGCCCAGATCGCGAGAGGTGGGATTTTCCTCTTCGCCATACTCTCGGATCAGCGTGAGTTGGGTACATACGCATACCTAGACATGGGTGGATGACTAGAACCACTTTTGCGCCTTGCGTTTCCTTTCTCGGTATATAATCTAAATAACTGTCAACCAGTTAAGCTCGAACCTTGGTTCCGGAAAAGCATGCAAGGCACGGGATAGGGCGTGACTAATGAGGCTATGAAGCTGGCCTCCATCAAACGTTAGCGACCCCGGATATCCCCTGGCAAGCTGTTATCTCCTTATCTTCGCCAGTTCTTGGTATGTCCGTGGCTCATATGCTTGAGTAGCTAGATACTAGTCGATATAGGAGGACAATAACTAAGGTAGCCATGGGAGCGATGGCCGCCGAGGGCCCCCTTCTTCTCTTTACAGTATGGGAGACAGTTGCATGCTAGGATATATGAATGACGGAGGTTCGTACTGACTGTCAAGATCACCGAACATTGGATGACTACAAGGTCGAATATACAGCCGTCAATGTTGCCAGAACTGCTAGATTTCGGAACGTATGGCAGTGCCCTCGACGAAAAATTCTGCACTCCACGGAATCGGTTCGAAGATGCCATCTATCCTGTATCTTTGCAGGATCGGGCCCCCGGCTTACGAAGGGCGCAGTTTCTTAACTGGAATACGACATTATCAGGCTCTCATTAACTTGCCTCGGTAGATGCAACACGGAAGATAGGCCATTGATCTAGGGGGTTGATAGTGATGACCGTGCCATGAGTCTCCTCAACGCCAACAGTGCCTAGCAAGTGATCCAGGGAGGAAGCATATATTCTTACAAGAAAGGGTACATGAGCCCGGGCGAAGTAATTAGGACTTGATAATAATACTATGGACTTTCCCATACTTAGTGGCAGGGTTATCTCATATTGGCTTGTTTTACCATACCTACATACTAATCGTATCCGCGACAAATCTCATTTAGGATTTCTTTTACGAGAACAAGAGTAGACTGAACCGGTTTGCTCGCATTAAGAAACCATCACTCCAAGTAGGTATTCAGATTATAGGCCCACAGCCAAAGGGCCTGGACTCCCCTTAACAGCCCTAGTTTGTGTGACCCTCGGTGCCACTCAAAATACAAAGAGAGGCAGCTTCTCTCGTCAATGTCGGTGGGCGGTACCTTCCCGTTCTCAAAGCAGGTTTCGAAACTTACAGAAAGCCTTTGAAGTTTCAAATACGGGAAGCAGGATGAGTTTCGCGTCCCATCGCTTGCGAAATTCTCGCTCTTTAAAACCAGTTGCAGCATCACCGTAACCTCATCATGAACTCAATATTGAGTCTAGAATTTATGTAGACGTGGTTTGGTGCAGAAATCGTAAAGTTACTGCGCGAGCAGTCAACTTATACCTGGTTGGAAATAAGCGGGCCAGACATGCGGATCACAGTAGAGGACGCTTTAGTTCGATTGAGAAGTACCTACTCTATGCTCGCATACATGGCTTAAAGAACTATTATGCGGGAGTATCAGAGCGGCCGAACCTAGTCATCCGTCCAGATAGTGGCTGATTATGCGGGCTATGGTGCTTTTCGAAAACAGGGCCCCTTAACAAAGCTACGAAACTAACCCCGACGTGGCCTAATCGGAGATTAGTGTCGGCAACTAACACAGCGATGGGACTGCAAGCTTGATGACGGAATTTATTGTTGCCCTTCGAGTTCCACGCGAAATATTGGACTCTAGCAGCGAGAGAATCCCACCCCAATGATGAGACCACCCACTCTAGAGCCCATAAAACGACAGCTCATGACGACGCGACAACGATAAAGCTCTCAAGATGGCTTCGGGAGCAGTCCATCGTGTCGTACTGCTCCCACAACGCGGCGGAGGCTTCGCGCAGCTTTCTAAGCACTCAACGGCTCTCACATCTACCACGTCTATCTCCCGTACGGCACAGCCAGGCAGTTTCCCGACCCCGTATCCCTCTCCATTCAGCACCTATGCCTCGGCTTCACGGCCTGTACTCAATCAATCTCAGGTTTCGCTGATCTCTAAACTCACTACTCCACATGCATCTGGCCTACGTCTCAGTTCGCGACTCTCCGCATCACCCGCCTCATGGCGATCGCCGATTGGTATACTGAGACAGTTCTCTTCGAGTCAGAAGGCCTTGAGAAATGCGCAGGTCGCGGATGAACAGGTCGCACAAAAGGACAGTGCTGAAACCACGGACCTGGAGTCAAAGCCGGGGACAGATGAGCAACCGGTTGAGGAAGGGTTTCACCGGACCGAGAGAGCTTCGAAAGCTGCTCATGTCAACTTGCGCGCTCGGCTGACCAAAGACGGGAAAAATACCAAGAAGTTCTCCGACAGCCTTAAGGACATATGGCGTCTACTTAAGATTGTGGGACCGGAACTTCCGACGCTTACATTTGCAGTCTTCCTACTCTTCGTCTCTTCTGCGGCTACCATGAGCATGCCCTGGATCGTCGGCAAGGTCATGAACTTCTCCCAAGGACCCATCGAGGATGTGAGAGTCTTCGGCCTGGACATCTATCAGTTCTTTGGTGCCTGCGCTGCAGCTCTGGCTCTGGGCGCGGCTGCTAATTTTGGCCGAGTCATACTGCTGCGCATAATCGGAGAGAAAGTGGTTGCCCGCCTGCGGACTCGGCTTTTCAAGAAGACCTATAGTCAAGACGCCGAATTCTTTGATGCCAATAGAACTGGAGATCTGATTTCCCGGCTTAGTTCTGACACTATCATTGTTGCAAAAGCCATCACTCAGAATCTCTCGGATGGACTAAGAGCCATCGTCAGCGGCACAACTGGTCTGGTCCTCATGATATACATTAGCCCTAGCCTTACGACGATCATCTTATACGCTGCTCCCCTGATTGGTGCCTCCGCCTTCGTCTACGGCAGGGTTGTCAGGAAGCTGAGTCGTGAGATGCAGAAGAGTGTCGGTACCTTGACCAAGATCGCGGAGGAGCGTCTTGGAAACGTCAAGACAAGCCAAGCTTTTGTCGGCGAACAGTTGGAAGTCAAACGCTATAACCACCAAGTCAAGAAGATCTTCAACCTGGGCAAGAGGCAATCCGTCTGGGATGCCTCGTTCTTCTCATCTTCGGGATTGATGGGCAATATGACCTTGGTGACCTTGCTTTGGTATAGTAGTGGCATGGTCAGGAGTGGCGTCTTGACCCCAGGAGATTTCACGACGTTCATGTTGTACGCGGGCTTTGCCGGTTCCAGTCTGTTCGGCGTCTCGGGGTTCTTTTCCGAGCTGATGAAGGGTGTTGGCGCTGCCGATAGACTATTCGAGCTGCAAGACCGAAAGACTAGCATTCCTGCGACGAAAGGTATCAAAGTGACATCCGCGCAGGGTCCTATCAAATTCGACAATGTCACTTTCGCCTACCCTACACGCCCAGCAGTCACGATATTTAATGGTTTGGATTTTGAGATTCCCTGGGGCAGCAATGTGTGCATTGTCGGTCCGTCAGGGGGTGGAAAGTCAACTATCTCATCGCTCCTCCTACGCTTCTATGACCCTACTTCGGGGACCATCAGTATCAACGGCGTGGACATATCGAAGATGAACGTCAAGTCTCTTCGACGCCGCATTGGCATGGTATCTCAGGAGCCGGTGTTGTTCTCAGGCACCGTCGCCGAGAACATCGCGTACGGACGACCAAATGCCACCAGGTCTGAGATTATACTAGCAGCTCAGAGGGCCAACTGCCAGTTCATCAGCGACTTCCCCCATGGCTTAGAGACCCAGGTTGGCGCTAGAGGTGCACAACTCTCTGGAGGTCAGAAGCAACGCATCGCCATAGCACGAGCACTCCTAAAGGATCCTGATATCCTCATACTCGACGAGGCCACTTCAGCACTGGACGCCGAATCCGAGACACTGGTAAACGCCGCCCTGGGTGAGCTCCTCAAGGGCCGCAACACTACTATCTCGATTGCCCACCGACTCTCCACGATCAAGAGGTCCGACCAGATCATCGTCTTGAACAGCAATGGCACCGTTGCAGAGACAGGATCTTACGCCGAGCTCAATGCAAACAAAGAAAGCGCATTCAGCAAGCTCATGGAATGGCAGATGAGCGGCGGCGACATCCCCGATGCGTACTCTAGACACGACGGTCGCCTCCATGAGTCGGAGATTATCGAGGAGGACCTAGAGGAAGAAGACGAGGAGAACACTGACGAGAAACGAGACGAGGAAAAGACCAAAAACTAAATCATGTGAACATGTCGATGTATCATTTGCATCAGAGAGGGGTTCCTTTTACATTAGACGTTTCTAGACCCGCCAAGTGAAGGGTCCTAAAAGGGGTCCGAGTCAAGGGGACACGGGCAACTTGGATGAGGGTAATCGGTTGTGAGTGTAGATTAGTCAGTACTTTGCCCAGGACTCCCCACTCGATGATGATACCAGTTGCGCGTCTGGACGGGCCATTTTTTGAGGAAGCCCAAGAGGACCCAGATGCTAGACTAGATATACGCAGATGACGCCAATAGGGAACAGGAGTGTCAGATATACAGATTTCTATTCATACTTTTCACGGTGCACGTTTGGCGGTGTCTAAGTGTCTACCCAGTGACCTTTTTCCGTTTGTTCCAATTCGACCTACTTATCCATTTTATTTCGGAGGACGAAAACTCCCCTGTGCGGTACGGGCTAATGATTCGCCCGTTTATACTTGCAATAGCATTACAGTCGACTGATCGGCCCGCGCGACTGTGAGCAGCGCTGCTAGGGCTGAGCTGAAGGACCCTAGCCCCACACTCAGGCGTCCGCCGGGGGGGGGGGGCTGCTTAACATGTGAAGCCGAGAATTTCCAGTAGAGGTTACTACCTAAAAGTTACCTGCGTAGGTAGCTAATTACGGTCGATGGCCGCAGTGGAAGCCATCCTGGGGGTTTAAGTTGAACTTCCGACATCACCCAGCAAACTCAAGCTGTTATGAATCCTTAATCCTTCTTGTCTATATTTTTCCATTGTTTAAGCTCCGGTGGCTGTGGTAAGTTAGTTAGCTTAAGCACACACGAGCACGGGACTATTCAGGTAAGCATCAGCCCCCGCCCTAACCTATAATATATGTTCCAGCTCCCTTGCTTACCAACTACCAGTTTAGACGGTTGCTTCTTGCAAAGAACAATATTTCGTGGTTCGAGAGGAATTGGGCTGTAAATGAACTGAGCCAATCCCATAAACATAAACAAAACAAAAACGCCTAGGCCATTACGTGGGATACCAAAACCCGTGAAGATGGTAAAGATTACAGAAGGCACGTTCACGATCGGGGGAGACAGCTTACACACCAAGACGTGGGAGGTAAGTCGGCGCATGCACGATACACTCGTATATGGGATATCTGGCCCTCAGCTGACATGGAGCACCACACCACCCAGCCCGACGGCGCCATCAAGGCGAAGATGATCATGGTCCACGGCTTCAGCGACCACGTGGACCGTTACTATGGCTTCTTCCCGTACCTCGCGGAGCGCGGCATCGCCGTCTACGGCTTCGACCAGCGGGGGTGGGGGCGCAGCGTCCGGCGGCCCGCAGACAGGGGCCGGACGGGCCCCACGGCGGCCGTGCTCGCGGACATGGCGGCCTTCATCGCGGACCGGCTGGCCGTGGCGCCGGCCGACGCGCCGGCCTTCGTGCTCGGCCATTCCATGGGCGGCGGGCAGGCCTTGGCCCTGGCCAGCTCGCCGGACCCCGCGCACGTGGCCCTCGTCGCCCGCGTGCGCGGCTGGGTCCTCGAGGCGCCGTTCCTCGGCTTCGCCCCCGAGCTGCAGCCGCACCGGCTGACGATCGTGGCGGGCCGGCTCGCCGCCCGCCTCGCCCCCGGCTTCCAGCTCGTGCGCCCCGTGCCGCCCGTGGACCTCTCGCGCGACCCGGAGGTGGTCCGCAGCCTCGCCGACGACCCCCTGCTGCACAACACGGGCACCCTCGAAGGGATGGCCGGCATGATGGACCGCGCGGACCGCCTGGCCGCCGCGGCGCTGCGCCTCAGCCCCGGCGTGCGCTCGCTGCTCCTGCTGCACGGCACCGCCGACAAGGCCACGAGCTTCGATCGCGCGAAGGAGTGGTTCGACGGCCAGAAGCAGCACATCGAGGACGCCCGGTTCAAGGCCTACGAGGGAATGTATCACCAGCTCCACGCGGACTACGGGAAGGAGGAGTTCTACAAGGACGTCGCCGACTGGATCCTCGAGAGGACCGACGCTAAGGAGGCTGCTGCGGCGCCCGAGCCGAGGCTATGAATAGAGCGAGAGAGCTCATTATATTGTGGACGAGATGGGGCTTGCTGTCTCACGAGGCGTGACATTCACCGTTCGTACGAGGAGCCATGTTTTATGATCCCTTTCATGGAGGCAGGTTTCGTTTTTGTCAGATGTAGTGGATTTTTGAACACTTTTAATGCCTAATTTTCTCCACATTGACAGGGTCCGAATGGCCTGTAAGACTTTGACATGCAGCGTCCCAGGATGCGAAGTACCAGTTCCTCCTCATGTATCTGTAGTCTGAGAGGAGTGTAGCTAACTTGAATCAAATAATGGGAGGTTATCAGAACTGCCAATGGATTGTCTGGAAAGCCTCTGTTCCTAGGTCACTCGCACTGCCGATACCTCTCCTGAATAGTAGATGTGTATATTGTGTCGGTCTGGAATTGGACACAGAGTTATGCAGATTCATGAAGCGAGGGCAGAGCAGGGACTGCACTAGCCACACAGACCCATTAGAGCATGGGTTAGTCAGCTGAAACCGGGGTCATGAGAGGAAAGCACCGTCCCCACCCCTTGCCTGCCCAATGGACCTTCGGATGCCCTGTGTCCACATGGACCGACCTATTACGGGTCACAGCAGCAAGGGACTCCGTAACTTTTATTAACTTCAAAGGAGACGGCGCTCGTATCAAGACACCGCCAAGGCGACAGAACAAAAAGATCACCCTCCTCTTATATTGACAACATTTTCAAACCGGCCCTCTTCTACCTGGGTCTATTGGATCACCAGGCCCTTTGAGGGCCCCCGTTGCCTCTTCAAAATGAGTTCCCGTAACTGCCGCCATCCCCTGAATCCCAAAGGTTGAGTCCGCTAACGAAGGTACGAACGACAGTAAAGCAGTTCATCCGCAACGTACGTGCAGCAAAGACGATCGCCGACGAACGGGCTGTGATCCAGAAGGAGAGCGCCGCAATTCGCGCCAGCTTTCGAGAAGAGAGCCATGACCACAACATCAGGTTCGCGCGAGGCCACGATCCCCAACCCAGGGGAGCGCACATGGTTAAGTTAACTAATCGTCATTGATAGACGAAACAATGTGGCTAAGCTTCTATACCTCTTCACCCTTGGAGAGAGGACGCACTTTGGCCAAATAGAATGCATCAAGCTGCTCGCCTCGCCACGGTTTGCCGATAAGCGGTTGGGACATCTGGCCACGAGCTTGCTCCTAGATGAGAACCAAGAGGTCTTGACCCTCGTCACGAACTCCTTAAAGAAGTACGTTTGTTACTGCCGCCGCGAATTCTCCGGATAGAATATCATCAGTTAACCTGCCTGTCTATCTCAGTGACCTAAGTCATTCCAACCAGTATGTCGTCGGCCTCGCGCTTGGCACTCTGGGCAACATCGCTTCCATCGAGATGTCGAGAGACCTGTTCCCCGAGATCGAAACTCTGGTGTCCACTGCGAACCCCTATATCCGGAGGAAAGCTGCACTGTGTGCCATGCGCATATGTCGCAAAGTTCCAGACCTGCAGGAGCACTTCATCGAGAAAGCCTCTCACATGCTCTCGGATAGGAACCACGGCGTCCTGCTCTGCGGCATCACTCTGGTTACCAGCTTATGCGAGGCCGACGAAGAGGAGGGCGGAGAGGAAGGAATCATCGACAAGTTCAAGCAGTTTATACCCATCCTTGTCAGGACACTTAAGGGTCTCGCCACTTCCGGCTATGCTCCTGAGCACGATGTCACTGGTATTACGGATCCTTTCCTGCAAGTCAAAATCCTCCGACTTCTTCGCGTCCTCGTCCGTGGCGATGCCGAAGGCACTGAGCAGATCAACGACATCCTGGCCCAGGTTGCAACCAACACCGACGCGTCTAAGAACGTCGGCAACTCTATCCTCTACGAAGCTGTTCGAACAATTCTAGACATTGAGGCCGATTCTGGTCTCAGAGTGCTGGGCGTAAATATACTAGGAAAGTTCCTTTCAAACCGTGATAACAACATCAGATACGTGGCCCTTAATACGCTTATCAAAGTGGTGGCTATTGAACCGAACGCCGTCCAACGACACCGAAACACGATTCTCGACTGCCTGAGGGATCCCGACATTAGCATTAGGAGGAGAGCGCTTGAACTCAGCTTCACCCTGATCAACGAGAGCAACGTCCGCGTGCTAATTCGGGAGCTCCTGGCATTCTTGGAGGGTGCCGATAACGAGTTCAAACCGACGATGACAAGTCAGATCGGCATCGCAGCTGATCGCTATGCGCCGAACAAACGCTGGCACGTTGACACCATGTTACGGGTTCTGACTCTCGCCGGAAACTACGTCAAAGAGCAAATCTTGGCCTCGTTTATCCGGCTGGTAGCAACGACACCCGAACTGCAAACCTATACCGTCCAGAAGCTATACATAAACCTCAAGAAAGATATCACCCAGGAAAGCTTGACCCAAGCGGGTGCTTGGTGCATCGGCGAGTTTGGAGACTTGCTCCTACGAGGCGGCCAATACGAAGAAGAGGAGTTAGTTCAAGAAGTCAAAGAACACGAAATAATTGATCTCTTCTCCCTCATTCTTAACAGCAGTTATGCAACCCAAATAACGACCGAGTACATTGTCACCGCCCTTGTAAAACTGAGCTCACGGCTATCGGATACCACGCAGGTCGAGCGTGTACGACAACTTCTCCAATACCATCAGACCAGCCTAGATGTCGAGATTCAACAGAGAGCGGTGGAATATGGCAACCTCTTTGCTTACGACGAGATTCGGCGGGGTGTTCTGGAGAAGATGCCTCCACCCCAGATTAAGGAGGAATCCCGGGTTCTTGGTGAAGCCGCGAAGAAGACCAGGAAGGCGGGGAATCGCAAGTCCAAACTGGTTGCTAAACCCACAACCGACCAAGATCTGCTGGATCTCATGGGAGGAGACGACAGCAGCAGCGCTCCACTCGCATCACCTACCAATGGCGCTCAGAACAACGCCGACCTGCTTGCTGACATACTAGGTGGCACAGCCTCCCCACCGACAACAGCTTCTCCTCCGCCACAACAGAGTAGTGTCTCGTCGATCATGGATCTCTTCTCTCAAGGTCCCTCGGCCCCTTCACCTGCTCAGACTCCTGGCACCGCTCCGGCTAGCTCTGGCCTGGATGCGTTAGCATCGTTTAGCTCACCTCCCCCTCAGCAGCCAGCAGTGGCTGCAGCTCCAACCGGTTTCCCGTGCTACAACGAAAACGGTTTGAACGTCTCTCTCCAACTGCAACGTAACGCCGAGGGCACCGTACAGGTTATGGCACGGTTCCGCAACACTTCAGGAGCTCAGCTCTCTAATGTGGGGCTGCAAGCTGCGGTGCCTAAATCCCAGAAACTGCAACTCCTGAGCATATCTACTACCGAACTTGCTCCAGGTGCCGAGGCGACTCAACCTATGAGGATCATGGGAAGCAAGGGGGTAAGTATAAAAGGCCATGGACCTCACTCAGTCCCGTTCAACAACTCCATACTAAACATTTATACCGGCCCTATTCACTAACATTTCGTTCAGCCTCTGCGACTAATGTTGAAAATCGGCTATACACATCCGGCGGCTGGGCAGGTGCAAGGTCAGGTCAAGTGGACGGAGCCATCGTAAAATTCAATAGACGGTACATGAATGAAGGGCGATCTGGTTTTGAGCGGCATTGCTGGTCAAAAGGATACCTTCAAGTGTGAAATTACAGATTATAGGCAGTCAATGTCTCACAATTACCTCGGAAAGCAGCGTCCGATGAGAAGATTGGGAGCAGAGTATTCGTAACGTGTGCCAAACTACTGAATTACCAAGATTTAACGAGGTGTGCTCTATCCGAATGGCAACCACAAGATCGTGAACGTATCACGACCGGCGACGTAACCTCGTGGTTATGAACTCGCACGTCATGGGTATGTATGCGCAACCACATCTCCCTATGCCTATCATCTGACCCTTACCCCCTTGTGCTTAATCATCCCCCGCGACGGACGCACCGAGCTCAGACGAGACGCTTCTTGGGGTAGGGAACCCAAGGTCGCAGCACCTCGTTGATATACCACTGCGGCAGCAGACCCTCGATCACGGCGGCCGCGACACCACGGTTCAGCAGGAGTAGGTAGTTCTCCGATTCGCCCGTTTGGTCGACAGTCTCATTCTCGCCCAACCATCCATCGTCATTTCCGACGCCATCCGCCTCCGCGCCACCGTCCTCGTCCTCGTCATTCGGGTCTTCCTCCGTTTCGTCGTCATCCTGCTCGGAGAGCCCTGCGCGCGGCTGCGCGTCCGACGACAGTGGCGTCCGGCCGGGGCGCCGCGCCTCGAGCCCCGGGAACGGGTTCGGCGGCAGGGGCCGCGCCGCGATGACCGGATCCAGCTTCGCCCGGCGCAACTTCTCGAGGCGCGCCACGACATAGTCCCGCGCGGCGGCCCGCTCCTCGTCGCGCAGCGAGCCCACGTCGTCGTTGTCGCGGTCGTCGGCGACAGCGGCGACGTCAGCGGTGGGGACGGTCACCGCCTGGCCGATGCCGACACCGGCGCCATCGGCTCCGCTCCGGCCTCGTGTGGGCCGCGCCTGGGGGGGCCCGCACCCGGAAGTGGAGGGGCCGCGCGAAGGGGCCCCGCCACGGCATGTGGTAGCGCGCCGGGTCGACGACGAAGGCGCGCACCCTGCGGCCGGGGAGCGTCGAGACGGCGCGCAGCGGCGTCGGCAGGTGCGCGAACGCCGGGTCCTTGGCTCGGTCGTCGGCCGGCGGCGGTGACAGCAGCGTCGTCTCCGCCGTCGGGGCCAGCGCCGCCAGCTCGTAGTCGTCCTCGAAGGCCGCCCTGGCGCGCGCGAACGCCTCGAGCCGCGCCCCGTCCCGCACCTGGTACAGCCGCCCGTAGACGACACAGCCCGCGGACGCAGGCGCCGGCGTGATGGTCGCGCGGCCCTCGGGCGAGGAGATCGTGGGGCGGGGACGGGGTATACCTGGTAGGTGAGTTGGCCCTGTTAGGTTTGACTTTCTTTAGAATATAGCGAGGAGAAGTGGGGTGGGAGTTGAGGTCATGTGTTTTGATGGCATAGGCGGTGTCTTGCACATCCGCAGAGACGAAATAGGACTTACCGTCACGGCGCGGGCCGCAGAGCAACCAGCGGTAACCGTTCACCTTGGCCAGGCCAACGTGAGTCGCCTCGGGCAGGGCCTTCTTCATCTGGTCCTTGTCGAAGTACCGTCCGTAGGCGAAGAAGTAGACGCCGTCGTTGCCTGGCTCCGGAATCAACACCTTCTCACGACCGCGTCTGTCTTCGTCTCTGCCGTCGTCGCCTTTACCGCCCCAGACCGCCTCCGGCGCATCGCCACCTCTGTGCGGCCCAGTCTCCGCCGGCGAGGGCGCGACGGATCGGACCATACGGGCCAGGGATTCATCCGAGCGCTTGGTGGGACGGTAGATGGGCACGGCGGTGGTGATGGTGGTCGTGTCGGAGGCGATGCTCGCTTTGTCGGAGACGGATTCGGTCTGGCCTGTTGAGCTCCCGCGCGAGGAAGGCACACCGAGCGGGACGGCGGATCCACCTTTGCCGGAACTGCCTAGACGATTCCGAGCCTCTGCCGGGTAGTCGCCGACGTGGGACGTTGGCTTGGCGGCGACGGACCCGCCCTGGCAGGTACGCATCTCCGCCGGGCTGGTCGCGGGGGCATGGTCGTGGTTGGCGTCATTAGACGGGATGTGATGTTTGCTATGCGAATGGTCAGCCATGTTGTTCTGGGATTTGCATAATGGAAAAGGCGAAAAAGATGTGAAATACAAAACTAGGGAAGGAGAATCGGGTCTCCTGCTCGACGAGATATAGAAGGCTTCTTTTGCGTTGGGAAGATCGACGCGTCGAGAGTAGGTGACCATGGTAACGGCGAAGGAGTTACCGAAAGGCAGAAACGTGAAGATATTTTCTTTACGCGGCAGAGTGTTTACCTCTGCCGACGTAGATATATGCCCTATCGTTTTTTATACTCACCAACGTGACTAGACCTTCACTATGGACTTTATAGCGAGGGTTACCTTATACTCTGTACCTTTAGAGACTGAGGTTGACGTGACTCCGCTGACCGACGTGAGGTCCCTCCATATGCCCCTGCTGTGCTAAACGTGAGAAACGTTTCTCTCGTGTCCATATCACGAAAACTTAAGGTGCATTTTATAAGTTGATATTGCGTTACAGGACAGATACCCTTTGTCAGCCGTACCGAGTACCGCCTCTACAGTCTGGCTGCTTTAATAAATATTTTGAAAGGCACCACTCACGTTATGCATTTCCATTCTCTTGTACAAAAAGTTTTAACCGCGTCCTGAATTGTTTCGCCGTATAAAATGTATTCCCACATATGTTCTGTTTAATTACATTTTATAGTAAGGTGTAATATATCACATATTTGTGATTGTTCAAAGAACGCAGGGGTTTAGCTATAACATCTAATGATAGGATCTCTAACAAGACTTAACTCTTAATATAGATTTGAGAAATGCCACCTTAATACGTACAGCACCCAATGTTACATGAGTAGAGGACGTAGCACCCACTTCCGGCTCGTCCAGACTTCAAGGGCTGAGCGGTTGACTAAGCCTACCTAATCGAATTCCAGGGCAACAGCAGGATCCAGCTTGACTGCTCAGCCGAGTAGTGAATACGTATTGGAGCTTTAAGAGTATGCTTCACCTTACTTCCTCTGTTACTGAGCTGACTTCCTCTGCTACTGAGCTAACTAAGGAAGTAGCGTATGCCCAAGGCAAGACGGATAGATCAGACCAAAGGCACTTCTAGTCAATCCATCTCCCAGGCTACACGCGTCATCCCCATACCTTCCAAGCCCACCCACGGCAATCCCAATAACCGCCGCCCCATAGTGGAGGCGGTAGACATAAGGCGAAGCTGTGGCGCTAAGCAACAAAGGAGACAAGCACACAATCGACTGCATCTAACTCTCACAACGTCCCGTCTCTTGTCGTTGATAAACTTCTTGGATAAACGAGCCATAAATACGCTCTCAAGCCGCGGGACTTCCTGGTGAGCTGATCGTCCGCAAAACAATCCTGCAGGGCACCGCGATCGTCTTTCAGCCGACTACGCTCCTCCTCCACATACGGGCCCTTATCCGAACAGGTCGCCGACAGGCTCACACCAGCAACCTCGTCGCTGCTGTCACCACCACTTCTCGCAGAGGACCCTGTGCGGCTCCATCGCCAAGCCAGCCGGGTCCGTGAGCCTCCGCACGAACCCATCCGTCATGGCAGGGACGCCGCAGACGTAGACGACGGCGAACCTGCGGTCCGCGCCGACGGCAGCTGCCACGTCGTTGGTCGTCATCCTGCGTCCGTGGAAGTGCACCTTCGCATGGCCCGCGTCCCCGCCCAGGGGGATGTCGCCCTCGGCCTCGTCGCCGCCCGTGAGAAACAGCCGCAGCCGCCCCTTGAGTCGCCCCTCGGCGAATATTGACGCGATGCGGTCGAGGAACAGCATGCGCTCCGCCTTCCTGTGCTCCCTGCCCGGATCCCGCGTCGAGTACAGGAACTCGACCTCGAACGGGGCCGACTCGGGCTTCTCGGCGAGCGCGCTGACTGTTTGCCGCCCCCCCCCCCGCGGTAGAGGGTCAGCGCTTTTTCCTCCGGAGAAACTAGGTGGTAAGGAACCCAATTACACCGCAGGAGTAGCTATGGACTCCCAAGAGAGGGATACTCCACTGGTCGCCCAACCTCGTGCCGGAGGGTAAGAAACAGGAGGCTAGCTGAGAATCACAGAGGAGTGGGGGGTGAGAAGAAAAGGGAAAGCTTCTGAATCACTCACGCATGCTCATCAAAGGATTAACGCCCACCCCCCCTGCGACAAAGACCGCTTTCCTTAGGGCCCGCGCGTTGACGCCGGGCGGGGGCCAGACGAAGCTCCCGCCGACGCGGACGCGGAGCTCTTGCCCGAGAAGCTCGGCCGCGGCAAGGCCGTCGTTGCCGCTGCGCCATAGCCATGCCGCCGGCGGGTTGTCGGGCGACTTCTGGACGGCGAGCTCGAGGTAGGCGTAGTCGCCGGCTGGAGTCCCCTCTTCTTCTCCTCCTGCTGCCGCGTCCCCGGGGTTTTTGGGGACGGATGCGGACGCGGTTGTGGTGGATATAGAAGGGCGGTGTGGGCTGCGCGCCTTCGACGGTGCCGACGTGACGGTGAAGCCGCCCGCCTTGGGCACGCCGGGGACGTAGACGTCCAGCCACTGGCCCGGCAGGAACTGCGGGGCCCAGCTTAGCACGCGCGTTCGAGGGGCTACGCAGAAATCCACTCCGGCGTTCTAATTGATATCTGGGAGACGTGGGTAATCAATCATACCCTTATGGGGGGTCCGTCCCTGGGGACCTCGAGGCGGAAGAGCCGGATCCGGTCGTTGATCTGGTGGACCTTCCTGACAACGACGGTGTTGAGGGACTGGGCGCGGGGTTAGCAAGTACGGTATGAAAGAGTAGACCGAAATGTTTAGAATAACCCGCCTTGTCCCGGGGCTCCGCTGCGGTCCTCTCGACATGGCTTGTTTTCACCGCCTGGGCCGCCATCTCAAGACTCCGGGCGATGCCGAGTCTCGTGTATCTTAACGGGCTGTACTTTGGAAGAGGCGCATGCAATAAAGATCAGATCTAGCCCGAGAGTTTACTCTAAATTAAAAGCTGGATCATAAGCCGTAGCTCCCTAAGGGCTGACAGATCTCGGTCTCAAGGCTTGATTCTGGTACAGTAAAGTTAAGTTCATGCTCCACTGAGAGCTGAGCGGGGTCTGCAGTTGCGTTGCGACGCTCTACTAAAAGCCGACCGTGCCTGTAGTTTTGGTACGATTAATGATTATAATTCACTTACCATCAAGTCAGCTCGTAAAAGATAATCAGGGCTAAAGCGTATATTGTGATTTAGATCAATCAGTCTTCAATCCGTATCTGTAAGGGACGTCACCAGGCACCCCATTCACGTGTAGCAATCGAGTTGGTACTAAGCTATGCAATGCAGACGTGGATATAGGGAGTTACACGTCACCAGCATGGTTTGCATCCTCCGGGGACATGTCTTCTTCGTCTCTTTGGTCTATGTCCAGTCGTCTGCAGAGTCTTAGGTCGGTTGCGGTTGGAACTTAGATCCAATTGCCCACTGGTGGGCCCCTAATCTTGCTGGCAAGGATGGCGTCGTTCCTAGAAGCGAGACCGTATGCGGCATCACAGACAGCTTTTGAATTGTGGTCGTAATCGCTGCTAAACATCGAGTCTTCTGACGAAGAGCCACTCGCCCGCCTCTCCGGCGTTGGGCTCCAAAGGCGCTCAACTCGTCCGCTCTTTCGACGTAATGGCGACGGGCTATGCTTTAACCACTCGGCCTCGGTCAACCTCAGAGTACTAATACGGGGATTATCTCCACCCTCGACCAGCGTGCTCTCTGGCCCGAAACTCGGCGTCCCGAGTCTCCCTCCCGCTGGGGAGGATTGGGCAATAGGAGACTCGAAGTCGTCGAGGTGGTCTTCAAGGACGCTACCATTGGCCGGAAAGTAGCCATCTGGCCATGGAAGTTCTGGCGAGCATAATGCTACCGTGCAATCGGGCGAAGCGGCATAGTCAGACAGGGAATCGCCGCTTCCTCGCGAATCGTTACTGTTTTCGAGTTCGAGGGTCTGCATTGATCCAGATGGTATCAGTACCGCTGGTTCTGCAGTGCTCAGCCTGATATCTTCCTTCTGAAAGTCGGCACTCTCGACATACTGCATTAACGAAGGGGTCAAAGACGGGCAGTCAGACCGGAGGGATGACGTTGATGATTGTCTTGAGCGGCCTGTGGGAATCTCTGGCAATGGCCTCTGTAAAATGTCATTCGTGATACCCTCTGTGGGTAACTTGCAGGGCTCTGGGATTGGCCTATTTGAAGGAGCAAGTGGCGAGAGCTTGGGAGGGCTCTTGAGGACATAGTCCCCTTCCATACCCTGGAGATTCGAAGCTTCTGATGTGACTAAATTAACCAACTTGAAGTCATTGCCAAATACTCCAGTTCCGAGGGACCCCCCGCCGGAGGCAAATTGTGCGAAGGATGGCGAAATATATTCGGAGTAGTGACTCGGCGACGGTGGCTTGGCCGGCAGACTGCGTTCCTTCGACGAGTAAATTGACGTTTCTCCTTCTGGAACTAGGCTCAGTAGCTGGAGATGCTTCATTGAACGATAGTGGAAACAGAAGCTGCAATATGGGCAACCTTTTGCATCGATGAGGCTGTACTCGTGATACGTGGCATCCTGAGGATTGTCGATAAGCCCGCCACTAGGAGACCTATGTAGAATTAGCCTAGATATTCGGAAGTTTTAAATAGGGAAAGGGACAAGGAAAATCAGGCTTACGCTATACCATAGCGTTCTTGACTGCGGTACTCATCTAGCTTCGGGGCAATAGGCCTCCGTGCATTGGCTCGGTAAACGTGAACCTCAACGGTGCCGCCATCCTCGGCGGCTGACTTCTTGTCTTGCCCAATCATGAAGTTGAAATAGCGGGCCTCGATTCCCACTTGACTGGTATCAATATTCCCGTACTTATCTTTCCATCTGTCGCCCGGCTTGTAGAGGGCTCTTGACAGACTGCCTGTCACGTTACGGGTGGTGTTAATGCCCCACGAGGTTACCTGGTGTCCGTTCATGAATAGCTTGAAATAAATATATTTCGAAGGAGGTGGCCACTGAGTGATGGCATATCGTAGCCAGAATTGCTCGCCTCAAAGCACGTTAGTGTTGCATCAAGGGACCACAAGATTGTCAGAAGTCGAAAGCAGCGCTTACCAGGAGGCGAAGGAACGTAGACGGAAACTCGAGGGTTGACCTTCTTGGGCGTAGGATCGGTATTCGAGGTACCTCCATTCTCAGCGTCTTTCAAAGCGACTTTCTTCAGTCGAACGGAGACGCTATCTGGATGAGGATATTCACTGAGACAGCCGTCTGGTTTGCCGGCGATGATGCAGACGTCGATGCCCCGGAAGCGCGGCATCTCGGTCCAAGAGACGGCCACACGCCCTGCTAGTAGAATCCGTTGGCGTGACAAGAAATCGAGGAAGAGGTTTCAGTGGTGTCCAACCATGTACCCGGGCAACGAAGATGGCAATAAGAGGTAATGGTGCAGAAAGAGATCTATGAGTTTCATCCGCAGTTTCAGTTAGACATTCAGCGTACGCAGTAAGGCGTGCACGCCCGTTGGGAAATTCCTGTATGGGAGTGGGAGTGAATCAGCTGTGATCGTGATGAACGTGATCCCATACAATGCCGGATAAGGCACGAACTTGTGACGTCTTAAAACAGGTGCTAGCAATCCGTACCTGAGGTAAATATGGTGCCTACCTAGTCAATAGAGTTGACAATTAGGAAGTGAAGTTGTGCTTGCCTAGATTTTATCATATTTCCTATTGTGCTGCACCTTCCTTAGCAGCAATTAATGAATGGTTAATCACTGCTCGCCTTCCACCTATCCGGGAAGTGGTTCTCTAGGTGAATCAGTCCCCATCACCATCACCATCACCGTCTGATCTCTAATGGAAGCATTGACAACAAAGTCATATATCCATCCTGCATATTATTCCATTGGTCCGCCTACCTAGGTACTTAAGCAGCTATCATTGAGTCCTGCACAACAGTAAGTACCTAGTAATCCAAATCATTTAATGAGGCGAAGGCTTCACATACCAGCTAGGACAAGGGTAACTGGATCGTTTCTGTAACCGCATCTTATTGTAAATTCTCATCTGCAAATAGACATTTATTCTATCTGTCCGTGGACTCCCCTCATAGGAATAATTCTCTGTGCACTGTCTTCCATTGGACGACCTCTGTCCCGGGACCTAGTCGGCGGTAAATGTTGTCCCATGATGCAACATACGTCAATGCAGACAGGGGCCGAGCAATAGCTCATACGAGTCACGTCGGTACTCTATTCCGTACACTGACAGCTGGAGTTGGATATATACATAGGGTTCGGTGAGACCTGTCCGTTCGTTTGGGTTTCGTTCGCAGTGGGAGGAGGGATGGAGAACCCTGATTCGTCTCATGCGCCCAATACCTTCTTGGTATCCTCCTCTTTATCTAACAGACCCAGGTTCCGTATTTGGCCAGCCGTCGGCGCATTTTCTCGTGCTGAGGAAGCTTCGGCTTTTCTGTATGCTGCCTGGAATGCCTTTACTCGCGCGGCCTATTCGATGCGATCAGTAAGTTGGCCTGCCATTTGACAGTTCACGCTCGTCTCTGCCGAGCTTAGTCTGGGGAGCTGTCGGCCATGCTGACCTCCTTCTTGTGATGTAAGCACTCATAGTAGTCTTCCAACACTGGCGCGCACTTTTTCTTTCCGGAATCGTCCTCGGCGGTTGTGTTGACAACGTAGCAGGCTAGAACCTCTTGCCAAAAGGGGAAGCACCGTCCAGGACCTGTTTAGAGGGTTCTTATCAGTCCTACGAGCCATTGCACTATACCAGTTGATAATACCGACCTCCGTGTAAACCGTACCCAGACGCCATGGTGTCCTCGGTATGTGTACAGGAGCTGATGTCGTTCGTCGGTCGGTAGTCGGGAGGCCAATTGGTGTGCACGCTACGTCGCTGTCTCTTGGGTCGACGTTGAAGTTGAGTGGATATCAATCACATCACATAGTATAAGTAACGACAAGCAAGGGCCACCCGGGCTGGGCTGCTGCACGTCAGGGTCCCACTCCATTTAAAGCGCAGAACTGCCGAATTTGTGAGCTTCTCTATGATTTAAGGTTAACGTTATTTAGGTAGCCCCTGCATAGCTTAAAATTCTTGATAAGGTGAATAACGCCTTTGCGCATATGCGGTAATGGCATTTATGTATCAATACATGATTAACACGTTGTGCACGAGCTCGCATCCGGAAGCTTGATATCTATAATTCATCTATGTCTTGCCCAACTTGCCCTACACCAAGCAGCTACTTAGCTACGGGTTCGGGGGTCTTATTCCTGACTTGACGTCTTCCCTAGTAGATGCTGTCGATATGCCAAAAGAAACATAATCATGTCCGCCCTTCTCTCCCCTCCTCGAGTCGTTCTACTTGCAGTCCACCTGGCGACCAAGTCCAACATCAACAGCTTGACTGCCCTTGCCTCGCAGCACAGCAAAGTCCTCCACAAAGAACTACTCCTCCGAATCCTGCTTACTTGTCTTCCCGAAACTTTACCGTCGAGTGAATACGTCTTACTAGTTGAGCGCATCGAGTCGGGGTACCCAGAAAGCGACCACGAGCCCCAAGAAGTCGACTGGTCATCGGTAGCAGATATTACGGATGAGGAAGCTACCAAGAAAGTCCGGAAGCTGAAGCTGCTGCGTCTGGCCTGGAAAGATGCGCCGGAAGAGGCTCTCGATGATCCTATCACGCTATTCCTGATTCATCGTGCCTACCGGGTCGACGAAGAGGCTGGCTTGCTTACACAGTTACCCGACCTGATCGCGCCATTCCTCGACCATGCCCCTTGCATTCGGACCTGGATGATGTCTGTGCTATTACCGCTGCTCAGAAGGAACCACTCGTATTATCCGGATCAACCAATTGCGCACACACTTTCCGCTTTCGAACACCTAGATGATCGCACCGCTGTAAGTCTTCTGTTGTCGCAAACCGGCGCCCGTGAAGAGGACCTTGCGTCAGTGGGACGAGACCTACGAGGATTGATAGGCCCGTGGTTGTATAACGAAACGAGGTGGAAGCGTCAGGAAGACGAGGGTGAGGACGCGGAAAGTGGTCACGAAGTCGGGCACCTTCTCTGTCCAGGTTGGGAACAGGTGCTTGAATGGCTTATAACACAAGCATCATGGTCATGGAAGATCGCTGTCAAAGCCGTTGAACAGTGGGATGGTCCCGGTGATGTTGACTGGGGCGAATATGGAACCATGTGGCTACATGACGAACAGCAGGGCTATATGGAACGCAGATACGCACGCGCTGTGCTGGCCGCTGCGTATCTGATCCCGGAATCCTCAGTCGAAGCCCTAAGTGGCGTCAACAGTATCATCGCTAAGGTCACAAACCTCCTAGATCAGGATCCGTGTCCGACGTTACAAGTAGCCTCTTCTTTACTCCCGCCCTTCGGCGAGTCAGATCAAGGTCATATGGTCTGCGCCAAAAATGCAACGTATATGCGCAACGACTTACTTGAGGAGTCAAATCCTCTTACCGCTCCTAGCGAGATAACTGCGCGTCTGTTACATACACTAACCCTAAGCGCATTCATTCTAACTAAAGCCGGTGTCCCTTGCAGTGTTCGAAGAGCTGGAGAGTTGGCCTTCCTGCAGGATGAGCGGGAGCAAAAGGCAGAAGCAGTGAGATTCATCCATTCTTTCAGCAACAAGGGACCCAAGAGCGATGATAAGTACTGGATTAGAGCGCGGAATGAGCTCCTGTGGCTTCGGGACTGGGGTGCCGAAGAAAGTTCTGGCTCGACACACACCCGACCACAAGGTGTCTTCGGTCAACTGAAAAGGGAATTCTTGGAAATCGAATGCTTGAAAGCCTTCATGTCTAATTCTCGTAAGTCGAGTGGGTTAGGATTCCGCCGCGCACCTACTGAAGTATGCAGGTTATTCCCTTGCGAGGTCCATCTACGAGGATTCCCCCGAGAAACCTCTCGAGGATAAAGTCCTGCAAGACACTGTCATTGCATCAGCAATGCACGCTTACGATAATGCAACTAATCCCAATCGGGGCCGAGGTGGTCTGCTGAAATGTGACGATATGTAAGCAGCTGTCTTCAGAGGATTGGCAACAGCGTATCCTAACTACCCCAGAATCCATGCGTTCCCCAAAACTGTGGGAGAAGCTAGCCCGGAAGCTAAACGAATCGAAGCTCTATTGAGTGCGACGCATGCTTTGGGCGAGTATCGGCTCGTTCTAAAGCAGGGCGAGCCATTCACACCTGTCATTCTCCGGATTCATTCGGACCCCATCTTCATAATTGGCGAGGTCTTGGAGCAGAATCCCAAGAGCTACACTAGGATACAGGACTTTCTCAGGATAGGAACCAACATCGTCGACGCGGCATTGACAGTCAAGAACAACTCAGCATTAACTCCCGAACAGGCCTCGGAGCAAAGGTTGCTAGCCGAGAAGCGAATCACAGCCATGTGCATAGATGCCGCTTTAGCAGAAGACGATTTCGAAACCGCGTATTCTTATGTTGTCAACCGTCTAGCAGGGGTCAGCCATTCCGCTCCAAAGCAGGGAAGTGTAGCGAATGCCCCGCCAACCAGTGTGGACGAGTATTCGTGGAAAGCTGCCCTGCAGGCGGGTAAATATCGCCGCACGGCGCAGACGCTGAGGCCCACGCATATCGGAACAGCCAGCGGCAATCTCGACATCCGGCACCTAGAACAGCGGATAGACTGCCTGTCCACCGCGATTCGCATTGCGCCGCCAGCGACCCTCCCGGAGATCCTCAACGTCTTCCGCAAATGCGAAGAGGAGCTGAATGCCGCCGTGATAGCCGAGGAGACCCAGGAGTCGGCGTGGGACGATCGGGGCGATATGCAGGCGATGCCCGGCGCCTTCAGCAAGACGGTGCCCGCGGGCGTGGTCAAGAGCGGTGGCGGCCCCACCAAGCCGGCGCGGCACGGGGAGGAGGCGCCGATGTCGCTCTTCGACCTGTCGAGGGCGAGCATGGCGCGGGCCCAGCGCAACTTCACTGCGCTGTCGAGCCTCCAGCAGTCCAAGTCTGAAGATACGCACGGCGATGCGGGCGCGCAGCAGAGGGTCAGGAAGAGAGATGCCCTGCGAGAAGCCGCTGTTGGCACTCTGGCATCTGGTGTTGGCTGGCTGATCGGTGCGCAGCCCGTAGACAGGAATACCCAGAGAGATTAGGCGGGATATGCCACGAAGGTCTGGGATGACATGTTGCTAGTTTCTTGCGTCTTTGATATCCTGTGGGAGGAGGGGTGGGAAGAAATGAAGTATGAGACCATGGATCGGTTAATATGATGATGAAAGAAGGTTTTCGAAGAACGATTCGCAGGGACCTAGCTATACACACGACAGGCGCGTCTACGAAGACTTACTTCTAAAGTGAACAAGACTGCCATTGAAGAATATGACGAGTAAAATTAATCGCAATGAAAGTTACCAAACCTATCTAACCCAGGAACACCTGTGGAGGTTGCTTGCACTCGGTCGCCCTAGCACACAATCTACCAATCAATCTCCATGTCCTCCGCCTACCCTCCGCTCTCCTCCGGCGGCGCGGCCACCTCTTCGCTCCTCCCCTTGTTTCCAATAACAGTCGAAACTAGGCTTCCACGGGTCCGTGTCGAGGGTGTAGATAGCGCGCCGGGCCGCGCGGTTCACGCCGTCGCTGAGGGGGGACCTCTCGGCGCCCGGGATCCTCCTACCGTAGTAGTCGTAGTCGTCGTACCCGCCGCCGCCACCGCCATGGCCATGAGCACCGCTGCTCCCACCGTCGGCGGCGAACGCGCCGTCGTCGTCGTACTCCTCGTTCCTGGCCAGGTCGAACTGCACGTTCTTGTCCGCGAGGAGCGCGTCGGCTTTGTTTTCGTCGCCGTCGCCGTCGGGGTTGAGCCACCACTCGTCGTCGTCGTCGTCGAGGCCCGGGATGTGGCCACTGTCGCCCGTCTGGTGACGGTGGGTGGTTGTTGCTGTGTTGTGGCTGTTGCTGTTGCCGGTAGCCTCTGACAAGCCGGGGAGGAGCGTCTGTTGAATGAGCAGCTCGGTATAATCATCGTCATTGAGGATGTTCTCCGTTGAGCTGGGATCAGTGTCCCGACCACTTTCTCGAGTTTGGGCCTTGGCCTTGTTGCTCAAGTCCGGCGGCGGGGGCGGAGCATGGTCGGGAGTCTTGGGCTTGGGCTTGGGCTTCGTCGCCTTGAATAACGGACTTACCCACTTCCTTTCCGCCAGCTCTTCGTTCGCCTGTTCCTCGGGTGGTAGGCTTGCCTCGAATTCCGCGACGCTGGGTATCGTTCCCATATCCGACGCGAACTTCGCCCTTTTACTGTTCTCGCCGGCTTGTCCGCCCTCGTCGTCGCGGCCATGCTTGGTCCCGGCTTCGGGCTCGAGGCCTTTTCGGATGGCCTCCCGGTAGACCACATAGCGATCCGCAATCTCGTCCATGTCGAAGGCGCCCACGAGCTTCAAGCGGGTCGTGAGCGCCTTGTTATCGTCCATGACCGCCGTGATTTCTGCGATCTGGGTAGCGCGCTCGTTCGTGTTTTCGCCGTTGTTGGGGGCGGTTCTCTGCTGGGTCTGCCATTGAACTTCTTCCGCATCCCGGCGCGCTTCCTCGGCCTTCCGGCGGGCTGCCACCTTACGGGCCTCATCGGCCTGATGAGCAGCTTCTCTTAGGCGGTGAGCGTCTTCTTCCGCTTTCTGACGCGCTGCCTCTTGACGGTAAGCGTCTTCTTCATTCTGGCGGGATTCCTGTTGACGGTGGGCTGCCTCCTTACGGGTGTCTTCCGTCCGGCGAGGAGCTTCTCTTAGGGGATTCGCGTCTTTTTCTACTTTCTGACGCGCTCCCGCTTGACGGCGGGTCTCCTCCTCTGCATCCCCGCGGACTTCCTGTTGACGGCGGGCATCCTCCTCCGCTCGACGGCGAGCCTCTGCCTCTTCCTTCTGTCTAGATTCCCGGAGGTGCTCGCGCAGCTCGTCTGCTTCCTTCTGCTTCTCCGGGGAGAGGGGCATCCTCGGGAAGATGTCATTATTTATCGGCGTGGCGTTGAGTATCTCTTCCTCCGCCGGCAGCGGCCTCAGTGGTCGATCCGTCACGTCATCCGTGGTTTTTATCTTCGGCGTGTTCGCCAAACCACCATAACCACCATAACCCCAATTCCAACTCGCGGGTTCGGGCGATCCTTGGATCGACAGCCCCTTGATCGGCTCTCGGGCCACGGGGAGGGCAGATAGGCGCTTCCTCGATGATGCTGTGCTATTGGCATCTAGAGGAAACAAGGCGGCTTCGGACACCCTCGATTCCGGGCCGATATATGCAGCTTTAGCGGGCCAATGCTTGACCGTGACGGCGGTGATGTTCATCATCTCCTCATTGCTCATATTCTCCGAGGGCTGGATGGCTGCCAAGGATTCCCACGCGTGGTCGAGGCGGCGGATATCGTCTAGCCTAGGGTACACCTTCAAGGTCTCCTCCCATGGCATCCAAGCGTCGTCTTCGGCTCTGATATCCTTCTCACTTGGGCTCCCTTTGCCGCCGCGGAGGGACATCTCGTCGAAGTCGACGTGCTTTTCCCAATTCACGGGATCGTAGACATTAGGGTCCGGGGTTCTCGTCCCAACCGGGTAGCTCAGCACGTTGCCCCTGCAAGGGATATTGGGTCCGAGCCCGCGAGGGAAGTGTTTGTTGTGGATGTCTTTGGCTTTATAGTGACGGAAGTCGTATTCCCCTCTCTTGGCAGCGCTGGAGAGGACCTGGAGGTTGGAGACGTATTCTGGTCGGTTATAGCCAGCCATAGGAGGCTCGGCGGTAGCAGATAGGGTCTCGCCGGTGGCGCGACGTCTCTCATGGCTCTTCGCATTGTCATTCTCGACGCGGTAGGCGCTGTCCAGCGCTGACTCCAGCTCACGGGGATCCCTCAATTTCCGAACCCAGTCCAAGAACAGTAATACGTCAAAAGGCGCCTTGCTGTCGCAAGTGTTGCCGCTACTACTATTGCTCCGACGTGTGCTCGCCACCCCACTCAAACTCGGCTCTACTCTTGTGGCCACAGCGCCCATGGCGTTGACCGACTCTGAAGGCCATTCATATTCGGGGGTGGTGAATTCAGACGCGTAGGCTTGCGCCACCTTGCCCAGGTCGTCCCACCACTCGTCGCTGCGTTCGCCGAACTCGCGGCCGGGCTCCTCATATCCATCCTCGCTCTCCTCACTCACGTCGCTCTCATCGTCGAACTCGCTGGAGTCATCGGAATCCTCATCTTCCACGGAAGCCCGAATGATGGCCATCTTCGCCATGATATCCCAGTCGTCTTCTTCCTCCGGATCCTCTGGTTCTTGCTCGGTTTCCTCGCCGGGCGACGGGTCAGGGCCAGTTGGGATGCCTTCGGCGCCTTCGTCCCCGGGGGCTTCCTCCTCTTCGGTGCTTTCTTCTGAGCTAGAGGGAGGGCGGGGGGCCGCCGAAGAAACCCTAGCGTCGGGTCTCCATCCCTTCGACTCCATGATTTTTCCAAACTTCTCCACCGTGGCGATGCGGTCACGTTCCGCCTCCTCCTCTACCTCTTTTCTCAGCCCTCGCACCACGTCTGCCTTCTGCGGCTTCTTGGCGTCGCGGGCACCGCGGATGCGGGGGGTGCCACGGGTAGCAGCACCGGGGGTACGTTTCGAAGAGGTTTCTACAGCTGCAAGTTCATCAGTGCCGGATGTTCTCGGCCTCGGGCCGCGGCCGTTTCGCCCCTTCATGGTACCGGTGCGACCCCCGCCCTTTGTTCCGCGGTTGCCACGGGCTTTGCGCTCTTGTCCCCTGCTTGCTCCAGCGGGTCTTCCGCGCGTACTTGGGCCAGGCTCAGGCGTATTGTCACCGCTGGCGTCGTCCTCGTCCTTGGTATCATCCCATCTGTTGGGATCGTCTGGTTTGCTAGCTTTAGGCGTATCATTGTCCGGGCCTCCGTCGCTAGTATTATCGGTAGCGTTACCAGCGTCATCGTCACCGTCACCGTCAGGACCCGGAGCATTGGCACCGTCAGTGGCGTCATTGCCATCCTCCTCGTCCACGACCCCTTCACCCTCTACAGCACCTTGGACACCACCACCGTCACCACCGTCATCACCATCATCACTATCATCCCCTCTTCCACTTCCGCCACCGCCAGCACCGGGCGGACTACCCCGCGTGGTATCCGAAACGTCGCCCTCGCCCCTCCTGCGGCGCGCAGCCTTGGCATGGCGCTTATTGATCCACTTGCTGGCCTTCCGGACGAGGAGCCCATTACTAGTAAGACTGCTAGTGCGGCGGAGCGCCATGGCAAAGTGGTCGCGGGGCCGGCCGCCGTGCTGCTCCCGGGCGCCGCGGACCCAGCGACCGCTCGCGTCGGCCATCGTGACCTCGCGCCACTGCAGCGCGTACGCGTCGGCGAGCAGCAGCGTGGCGACAGAGCGGCGGTGGCCGCGCCGCGCCGCCCGCACCTTCCGCGCCGCTCTCGCCGCCGCCTGCCGCGCCGTCTCCGCTTCGGCTTCGCTCGGCTTCGGGCTCGGCGTCACCGTGGCGCCCCGCTCCTGCCGCGCCCGCCGCACCGTCGCCCGCCGCTGCGCGTTGCGGGCCTCTATTGCTTCGCGCCGCGTCGCCAGGCGACGGCGCTTCTCGCGGCGCTGTCTTGCCCGCTTGACATGCCAGCTCTCGTCACCTAATCCTTTTTTTTATGCACGCGCATCATTAGACAAGGCATTTCTGCGCGGTAATGATAGTAGAGAGGGTGTGATAATAGCGACTAGGAGATGGGAGGAAAGGGGGAATCGAGGGGGATGTGGTCTTTGGGCCTGGCGTAACGTACGATCTGCCAGACGTTTCGCATTTTCCAACCTGACCTTCGCGATGGCCTCTTGCTGCTTGAGCCGGTTGAGGTTCTCCTGGACGACCTCGGCCTGCGTCCGCGGTGGGTCGAAAAGGCCCCGACGTTCCGACGACATGGTTCGCAATGGACACTCGCTAAGCCGTCGTTGAAATCATGCAAGCCAGAATATATTTACTTCCTGTACTTTTCCCGCGCAGCAATATACTAAAAAGATTGGTAGAGTTGCAGCAGAGACTCTAGCCTCTGTGCGTAAGGATACAGGTCTGATATCAAAGGGAATAAAGAAGAAAACCCCATGGCGAGTTCTAGTGTCAGCGTCGCCAGAGAGCCTCTGGATTATCAGGGCGAGTCAGCCTACGGCTTTGTCCTGGGATTTTCCTCTTGCGGTGAGTGTCATGATATTTCTGGTGGACGGTTTCGGCAAGCCCACCGGGCTCTTATTCTTTAATCCTCACTTGAGACATTGACTTCGGACTGCTGCTTCCAGAAAAGTACCTAGGTACATTTCAAGCCCTCAATGGCCGGTAAGCGATTGAAGAGATGGCCCAACAAAGGATAAACTGATGGACGCATGCGATTGTAAAGTATGACTGTAGGTAGTTGATACCAGAGGCATGGAATTTAACTTCGACCTCATCAAATATCAAAAGATAAGTATACATCTGTCTAGGAAAACACTCCCAGGCCACCCGACAAGGGAACAGCATTAGTTCCTGATGATCAAGTCAATTAACTGCTGCATGTACCTACCGGGGGAGCTGAGCGATATCCAAAGCAGATTAGACACGTAGTCAGCCCTGAAGCCGCATAACACTGGGTGAAAGATGGTTGTGGGCGGGTCAAATTTGAACAGTAGCCAGAACTAAAATCGCCATAGCTGAAATAGGCACTTTGTCGAACACACCACATTCCAACGTCATGCAAACGAGTTACCAGACACTGCTTAGACACGTTTCTTGTCAGTAGATGAGCATCAGCAAAGGGTGTAGTTACCTATATGTTCTGCGGACGGTGCAGAAGACCGGGTGGCAGGAGTCGATATTCAAGCATGTGCTACTGTGAGCTGTTTGTTGAAGGCGACGGTGATAGGAACATGGGCGAGCAATCCGACAAGATAAGTCGTGCGGCAGAAAAGCACCCCATTTATCGCTGTTGCGGGGGTTTCTGTACAGTTAATATCGAGTCGCACGGGCGATGAGTTTAGGTGCCTGGATGTAGCCATTTTTTAATTGGCGAAGACTAAGACTGGGCATTACGGTCGTTTCATGTTGCACCTTGGGACTTGACGATCTAATATGTTGCATTCTGCGTGGCCTCCATCAAGCAGAGCTGTCTCTGAACCGCAAAATGCTGCTGCTGAAAAGATTCCTCTGTCGTAACGCTCGTCAAGCTCGATAGACCATCCGAAAGTAGGAAAATAATGATACAGTGACAAGTTGTAAGGGTGAAAGGGCGGTTTGGTATCCACGCGGTCAAAGAATTGCGAGTGGTCCAAGGGGTTCGTGAAGTGAATGGACCTAACCTAGGCATCGTCAAGCCGAACTTCCAGCGATCCCTCAAGGCGAAATGACTCGCACCATGGGCTAAAAGGCGGGTGACGTTGCACGTGTCCGTCGAGCTCCGTCAGAGATTAAGGTTGAATGAAAAAAGAGAACATTGGTGGTTGATGCCTTTTCCTTCCCTGTATACCTGCCGAAAGAAAAACTCCATATGTCGCAACTTTTTATGGTATCCGCCGTATTCGCGTGCCCAAGAGGCAGTGACACGAGATGACCAGGACGATGCTGGGCATCCGAGATACAACCTTACGAAGATGTAATGTGCGCGAAAACGAGAGTTGACTAACGCACTCGACGATCGCCTGGATGACGCATTAGCAGCGACGGCTAACCAAGTCGGGTGTTGTTGCTTGCTGTTTAAGGCGCACCTGTGTAAGTCTCGCGCGGGTCAGGGCGCGATGCAGGTTCGGCATAACCCGAAGCAGCCGGCTCTCGGGATCGCGGGGCATCACGGTCATAGCGCTCACGGTCATAGCCGCCGCCACGTCGCTCATATCGCTCACCACGATCTTCACGACCACCGCCACCGCCACCGCTGCCATAGCGGTCGACACGGCTGCCACTATAGCCGCCTTCTTCACGGTCACGGCGCTCATAACCGCGGTCATAGCCGCGTTCCTCTCTGCCGTATCCGCCACGATCCTCGCGGTAGCTACGATCGTATCCCCGGTCCTCGCGGTATGCGGCCCGATCACCACCACCACGGTCCTCGTAACGCGGGCGGTCATAGCCTCGGTAGCGGTAAGGGTCCTCACGACCACCGTAGCCACCGCCGCCACCACGACGTCTGTCATCGAAACGGCCACGTCCATCTAATTCGGACAAGAGTTAGAACTAGAAAATTGCATTCGAAAATATTGGAACGTCTCAACTCACCTCTCTTAGGGGGGCCAAAGTACTTGCCCGGGGTGGGAGTACGAGGGCGAGCACGGCGAGCCTTCTCAATGCTCAGGGTTCGTCCTTCTATAACTTCACCCTGCAGACCGTCCTTGGCAGCATCAGCCTGGTCGGAAGTAACCATCTTGACGAAGCCGAAGCCGCGAGACTCCTTGGTGTGAGGGTCCTTCATGATCTGGCATTTCTCAACCTCGCCATATTTCTCGAAGAGGCGGGTGACCTCGGCTTCGGAGAGTCGCGGATGGATGCCGGTGACGAAGAGGTTGGAGCCAGGGTTAATAGAACCGTCTTCATCCCTGCTGCCATTTTCCTCTTTCGGAGCACTGATATATTGAAACGGGCAAGGTCAGAAAATATTTGGCATAGATTGGCTGAAACCGTGAGAAGGTGCGAGGCTTGTCAAGGGATATGGCGACTCCGCCGGTATGATGTAAAGGATTGCTGCTTACCGGTCATGGTTGGCGCCGGGGGAGGCAGATCGACGGCGAGAAGTCTCCATGCCATCGTCACGGGAGGCGCGAGGAGAGGCGCTACGCTGATCACGCTCGTAACGGGGAGCCTCGTCTAGCGGACGTGTCAGCCAAAACGATAGTCGCATTATGAAAACATGATCATACCGTCATAGCGATCACCATTCGCTGACTCGTAATCCATTGCAGTGGTTGCCATTGTTGACTCGGATTACCTGATTGATAGGTCGAACTTCCTGAGCGCGCTTGTTAGATCAAGGAGATATTGAGATCCGAGCTGACCAGTAAGGTGAAGATGGGATTGTACGAGTGAGTGGTGACTGGATGCTGATGGGAAGGGAAATGGAGTGGAGTGGAATATTGATTAAGTGATGATGGCGCCGAACAAACGAAGGGACTGAGAGCGGTGCAAGGTGAGCTGGAGATGGATCAAAAGAAGACGCGATATCTGTGTATCGGTGTCTCGTGGGACGGAAGGAAGGTGAGATGGAAAGCGCCGGATTCGAAGGCTGAATGTAAATAATACCAACCTGCTCTCTCTGGAGGCAGGTGACCAAAGAAATAGAAAAAGAAGCGAACTCTGCACAAACAAAGGTTCTGACGGTTGTTGTGATGTGATGGGTGATAGTGTAGTGATGAAGGGACAAGGCTGGGTTGGTTCTTGCCTGTCTGAAAGATGGATGACACGATGTGAGGATGAATGAAGGGGAGGAGGGAGAACAATTGATTGGCGACGTACAGTTATATTTTCTTCTTAGGCGTCGTAGGCGCGGAACGGCGAATACTTCAAATGGTAGCTAGTGTCTATCTACCATGTACCGATGCGCCCGTGAGAGGAAATTGTCTGGTAATGTTGTTATTGACAAGAAAGGCCAATCTGACACCAAAAAAAAAAGATGGTAGAGTTTGGTTTGGGGAAAGGGCGAAAAAAATGGGGAGGGCCACGGGTCCAGAGAAGGTTGCAGCATCAGCGGGACTTCCAGGCTTCGGGGACTTGTGCGTCCACTTTGCGACCATAAAGCCAAGGCAGCTAGTACGTGAACAGTGTTATTTAAGTTAATGCACCTTGGAACGCACATATTTCTAGACCGCACTAATCCCGATCCGCCGTGTTTCATACCGAGGGCCTACCGAGAGGTCCCTACGAAGGTAGCGACTGGACCTCGATATACTTACGTATATGTATGATGCCTATAGGTACCCTGTGATTTCATTTTTCTTTTCTTCATTCTGTTCATATTCCTTTCCCTTGCTTGTTCTAGGCGGTGCGACCGTCCTTATAATAATCAATATCCAATCCAACACAGTACACCGATTATTGGGGATTCGACTATGTACGTACACAAGCTCTCCAGTTACAGGTAGGTTATATACCTACCTTAGCGTTAGGAAGGTACCTATATAGGTACCTACCTCTACAGCTCTCCCATCTTGCGCGGCGGCTTGTCAAGCCCCGCCATGTCAGCCATCAATGACTCCTGCACGTCGATATCAGTTGGCTCGGCCTCGTCCAGGAACTTGAGGCCTTCGACTGCCTTGCCGCCGCAGGCTCTTTCCAGGGCGAGGAAGGCAAAGTGACCACCCACAACAGGGCGCGCCATGAAATAGATCCCGGGGAAATGCCCAGTGCCCTCGGTGTCATAGAGATCCGTCATCGGACGATCTACACATGCATCTGGTCAGTCATCTGCTCTAGGTAGCTATGCAAAAGGGACTAAGGGCGTATCCTCTTACCGGTGGTGGTTTCGTTTACCCATTTCGCGACGTGCTGCAGTATCTCCGTTCGCACCTTCTTGCTAGTAACGGCAGCGGCAAAGAATTCCCAATCGCTCTTCGTGTAGAGGTGACGGCTGTCCATGGGCAAACCGTATCTCTGCAGTACCGCGTAATACCAGTCGCTCTGCGCTTTGTAGATTTTGTCGGGGATGAAATGTGACTTCGATGCGCCACCGATGGGCACTTGTTTCGTGTTCCAAAATCTACCATTGTCCAAGGACGATCCATCTTCGGGGAGGTGGAAGCAGAGAAGCGCGTCCGCATAGATGTTGTAAAGTGTGGTCCAAGACCCGTGCCAGGTATAGCTCAGCTTTGCGTGGGACTTGTCGCTTGAGAGACCATAATCCTGCCACTTCTCGATATACTCCTCGGCGACAAAGCCGTAGTACTTAGCTTCTTCTTTCTCGCCGACCAACGCCGCTAGCTCGCTCATGGCTTTGATACCAACGATGCCCTTGAGGGCAAGGTTTGTTTGGTTAGGTAGAGGGCCAGCAAAGTCATCGGTGCATAGTTGATTCGCCGGAATGAGCGCTTCTTCGACGAGATACCTTGTCCATTGTTTCCACAGCTTGTAGGAGCGGGCAAGCCACTGAGCGGCAGCCTTCTCGCCTGTCGTACCTATCTCTTCGAAAGAGCGATCCATGCCGTAAGCGTCAACCGAGTTCGGTCGTCTTACGGGTCCGGCAGCAAGTGCTATAGCCTCTTCAGGTGCAGTCTGACTAAACGTGGGTCGTGGATCGTCCTTAAATGCGTTGGCTAGTGCGAGAGCCATGATTAACATATTCCCGCATTCCTCGAGGGGCATGTATTCGTCCCTTCCATCGGCGTGTCCAGTCGCGTTTGGAAAGTGTGCACCGAGATCGTGCATACTATAATCGTTGGGATATAGGCCACTCTTCTGGTGCTCAAGGAGAGGCTCCAGCAGATACTCTAGCCACCGCGGATTGGTATACAAGAAGAACGGGAACGCCGGGAAGATGACGTCGACCGTCTGGAAGTTGCCGTCCGATGAGATCTCCTTTAGGAAGATTAAGGGACTATCAGGTGTCCCCGAGAACTGCGTCGCTCCCAATACCTGACGGGCCGACAGAGCTACAATGTCCTGATAATCCCGCGAGCCCGAGGCGTAGGCATCCTTCGCAAGCTGCTCCGAGTAATTGTGTGCCAAAAAAGCCGCTGTCTCGTAATCGTCAAAGTGATACCGGAGGAGTTCTTCGGCGCTGTGGAAGTAAGAAGCCCACAGTGGGCGCATCTGAGTTAAGCCTCTAGCGGCAGCGAACTGGGCCACAGGATCTTGCGTGAGGGCAAAAGTGAATCGGACACTATCTTTTGCGGCTGACGTGGAGTTCGACTTCTTGCTGAGTTTGAATCTCTTGGAGAAAGCAAAGATAGGTTCTTCCTCGAAAATGCCACGGAAAGCCTCGTCTACCCTGTTGTTCAGGGAGCCGTCGTGCGCAAACTGGCGTCGAACGTGGCGTGCCTCACCGGACTGATGTTCAACGCCCGCTGGCGCGCTGACGTGGATCGTGCCCCATTCGGCGTGGTCATAGAACTCGGTTAGTAGCTGTTCGTCCCGGCGGCGAATGCTCCAGGTCTTAATGGGAGTTCTCGAACTTTTGCTGATAGACTTTCCAAGATTCCATACGATTTGATTCTTCCGGTTACCGCTGACCCATTCCCCGTTCACATCCATGTAGATGCTGACGTCGTGTGAGCCCTCCACGAAAGCAGTCAGATACCCTGCCGGGAGTGACTGTCGGAATGTGGAAGTAGGTGTGATGGGGGACAAGAACGACAAGATGATCTTCAAGTCCGTGCCTTTAATCGTATATGTAAGGTTGGTGGTAGATGCATCGAAAGAAACCCCATGGTATTTCGGGAAAGAGACGTCGTAGCTAAATGCTGATGAGACAGCTGTCTAATGCAATAGTGGAGACCTCACTTACCTCGAGGACCGCCCGAGAAAGTCTTGAGAGCGGCCAAGTAAGGGATACACCGTATTTGAATCCGGCACGGCTGCCATGACGGCAAAGCCGACGGTGCTGCCGGTCCAGAACATCGGCCAATCGGCCCAAGGATAGCCTCGGGCATGGTTGAGCCAAATGCTGAGGTATGGATTGCGAACAATCAGAGGCAATACTGAGGGCGTCAAAGTCGAGGCATGGACAGCAGCGACTACCAGTGCTGTAATTGCTGGCCAAAAGTTCTGTTTCATCTTGTTCGCGTCCCAAAGTGAGGTTGAAAGCCAAACCAGGAAGAGACAATGGGTCTAGAAAGATATACAGAACATGAGACTTTCGTTGGTAATTTACAGCTATAGAGCGGTGCTACGATGGGTGTTCTGCTCTTTGAAGAGTCCGAATGGGATATATTGGCCCAATTCGGGGTAATGTTTTCCGATACCGTCAAGTTGTAGGCGAACCTTTATAAGTCGATGCAATAAGTGTAAGCGGAACCAAATAGAAAACTGAGCAGCTCTATGGAAGGTCTAGTTCAAAGTTGAAGAATTCGTAGAATAGTATCCGTACGTTGAATAATGATGATCTTTGATGTAGTAGACGAAACAGCCAAGAGTGTGGAGAGGTGGTAGACAAACCGCCAGGGCAGGAAAATATCCTGGTTAACCAACTCTTAAGGACGTTGTGAAGCTGAACAGTTGGAGTTGTGTGGATGCGGCGCATCAACCTGTCAGATCGCGACTCCAAAGAGGCAAAGGGACGGCATATGACGGAGTTACAAACCTTGAGGTTCCACAAAAATGCACAAGCTGACAAGGTGTAAGGTCATGGGACAGCATCTCCAGCCGCCAATTGGGAGACGGTGCCTTGCTTTGCACGACATTCGAGACGGTTTCCCCTGGAACTGCGACTCGTGCATAGTGGCTAGTGGCACAGAATGTCACTAAACCCCGCATTGAGTAGTACGAATCGCCGAAGGCAAAGGGATACTGGACGGATTGTGCGTACCGTGGCATCCTGTGCCCCCAAACCAACCTGCTAACCTAAAGCAGAGGGCAGTTTATTGGATGTCGATTGACTTGCGATCAAAGCTGCGGTTCAACGTCCATCCAACAAAACCGCGGTCCCAGTCGAGAGCTTCGACTTTATGGTATAAAAGTAAACGGTCTGGCCAAGGCGCTCCTTTGGGTCGAAAGTTTTGACTTTATGGTATAAAAGTAAACGGTCTGATCAAGGCGCTCCTTTGGGTCGAGAAAGGGTAACGATGAATCGACAAGCTGAAGTGAAAAGTCCTATGGTGCGTGAGTGGACAATCGTGCCGGGAGTGGACTCATCCGGGACAACCCAAGCTCGTAAACTTTATCCAAGGAGTATAACAACCCTGTTCTCTTCATGAACTGGAACTTCCTGATATTTTACCGGCGTCAAACATGCCTCAGGTGAAGAGAATGTAGCGACAAAACCGGAGCGACCAGAGGCGGGATTTCTCAAAGGGATCCGCGCGAAGAGAATCAAAGATAACAAGATATTTGAGACCGCGGTCAGCAGCGACAGCTAGGTGTGTCCTCTTTCGCCAGTGGGAGATGAGTACCATCATTGCTAGGATGGACTATGGGAATACGACGCGGAATTCTCGCCCATTTCCGAGCAGCTATGCCGGATTAATATAAAACAACGCGCGACGATTACTAGCTCCCCAGCTATGCACAGAGCCCGAGGGCCGATGCGGCTGCTCTCTATTGCACAACCCTGTTATCGTGTTTTCAGGATTGAGCATAGGGCGACCCCCAGCTTGCGGCTCCGCCTCTGTTCTATCTCCCCGTCGGTACCCCTATGTCTAAACATCGCATGGGTTCCTGCACGCTATATATCTCCATCGGGCCGCCATACTTAACTAGCAAGTCGGCTACGCGGGCTGTTCCCTAATTGGCTGGACCGGCAAGGGTCCCCCGAGTTAGTCGGGGATCGTGGGGAGCCCTGACTGCTATACCTACGGTTGGTTTAAATACTTTCTCTGGGGGGCCGCTGTTCGCATGAGCGGAATGAGGTACCTTCAACACATACTCAAGCGCTGCGGACCTCTACAGTCTCCTTAGCCTAGCCTATCAGTCGGCCGCCGTGGCGTCCGAAAAGCCCTACTTCCTGATCATCGACGCCGACGACCTGGGTTTCAGCGACACCGGTCCTCTTCGAATATGAAACCAAGACGCCGGCGCTGGACAGGATAGCGAAGGGAGGCGTGAGCCTGATCAACGTCCACAGGGCGTCGGCGTGCTCCCCCAGGCGGTCCATGCTTTTCTCCGGCACTGACAATCACATCACCGGTCTCGGCCAGATGGCCGACCACATAGGTAAGAACCGCGAGCTGTTCAACGGCAAGCCGAGGAACGGGAGCTACCTCAACTTCGGTGTGGTGGCGCTGTCTGAGATCCTACAGGACTCCGGCTACCTGACCCTCATATCCGGAAAATGGTTGGTTTTGGTCGTTGCTTATATCAACTGCGCGACATGTGGTGATAACCGATCTGAAAAGGTATCTCGGCGCGGCAAAGGAACATGCGCCCTTGCCCGCGTGGCTTTGGTAAGGGTCTGTGTATCTCCCCGAAGCGGATACCACTACATCTTCGAGCCACAGTTCGAGGATGGCGAGCTGAAACCTTCACTGGCAATCGCTGACCCGAACACGTTCTGGATGCGAGACGGCCAGCACCTGAACTAGTGAACAGAGCTGCCGAGCGACTTCTATTCGACGACAACTTCCACGGACGAACTCCTAGGCTACTTCCAGAACAGGACCCCGAGGAGAAGGAGAAGCCCTTCTCCTCCTACCTCGCCTACACCGCGCGGCGTCGGCGCGTAAGATGGAGATTTTCGCCGCCATGTTGCACGTCGTCGAGTACCTGGAGTGGACGGGGAAACTGAACAACACCTTCATCCTGTTCATATCGACCAACGGGGCCGAGGGCACATTGTTCGAAGCGCTGCCCATGCTCAATGGCGCGACCGGCATGGGCGCGCTCTCGTGAAGCACTACGACAGCTTGCTCGATAATATCGGCAACTGCGACAGCTTCACCTGGTACGGCGCGAACTTGGCTTGCGCCTCGACGGCGCCGTCGCGCGACTTCAGGGCCTGGATCACCGAGGGCGGGATCCGGTGCCCGTGCCTCGTGCGGTACCCGCCGTTGACGGCCACCGCCCCCGAGCACAATGAACGGGCAGCAGACCCAACGCCTTCACGACGGTCATGGACGTGCTGCCGACGGTGCTCGAACTCGCGGGGGGTGCCGCACCCACACCCACGACCGTCCCGGGGACGCGAGATCGTCCCCGTGTGCGGCAGGTCGTGGGTCGCGCAGCCGGGCGGCACCGCCGGCGAGGTGCAAGACCCGGGCATAACCATCACTGGGGGGGGGAGCTGTTCGGGCTGCGGGCGATACGACAAGGGACGTGGAAAGCCGTCTACATGACGGCGCCGTGCGGCCATGACGCCTGGGAGCTGTACGAAATGGAGGCCGACCCCAGCGAGGTCCGCGATCCGGCCGAGAGGGAGCCCGAGGTCCTGAAGCGCCTCGTGCAGCACCGGAACGTCTACTATGGCGAGACGAGCATATTCGACCCGGATATGGTGTATCACATCGTCAAGGATAAGTGAGTTACCTAGCGTGTTTAAATATGAAAAGAACAGTCCTCGACGCCACTATGCTCGTTTCTACTTTGTTGAGGATATATACCATGATGTTCGCGTCTGATTCTTAGTACCTTTCATGGCCCAGGTCCTCTTGGTCCTAACCATTGTATAGGTGCTGGGAGGAGTCGAGTCAATTTACATATCCACCTAGATTAATTCATATTCTGGAATGCCTTATCATGCAATTCAGAACGTGAGATAGCACAGGGGTCCAACAAGCGACATGGTGCCTGGCTAGCTAGGGGATATGATCAATATATTAAACCAATCTGATTTTGCAACAAGGATTTTCATGATCCTCATGAACGCTTAGATGCCCCCAATTTCAGCTTGCGGCCGTCGAACGGCAATCGATGGCCTCGTCATTGCCAGGGGACACGAACCCTCGTGGCTCCGATGGGCCAGTAATTATCCGATCACACCTGTTCGGACTCGACAACCGAGATCCTAGCCCCGTTCCCCTCCTTCTTTATTTAGGTCGCCCCCATTGTCCCGGCCGCGCACGACCAAGACCTATGTCTGGCTGAACATGCGAACCGGGATCTTGTCGAAGAACAGCCTGTCGACATCCTCGAGGACGCGCCTCTTGCACTCGGGCAGGTAGAAGAAGGCGAGACGGCGCCCAGGACGGCTGCCGTGCCGAGGATGAAGCCAACCTTGGCCCCCGGCGCGGCGTACGGGGCGTTCAGGAGGTAGGGCGTCGCGTACGCCGTCACGAAACCAGACGACGGCGAAAAAGTATTATTAGCAGCTATTCGAGAAATACCTCTCAATGCTTTCCCCCTGGTCGTCCAACTGTGAAAATATAATATATACGTATATATATGGGTCTACTGGATAATGATGTTGACTGCGGAAGCCGTCCTATACGCCTTGCCACGCAGACGGGACGACGGCGGGACCTCGGCGGTCAGGATATGGGGCAACGGAGGCCAGCTCGGAGAAACCCGAACCCGAAGATGGCCAGCACCGCGATGATTCCTACTTTCGTTCCCGAACTGACATTGGCGGAGGCGCTCAGGCCGGCCATGGTGCAAAGGCGCGACGATCTGGATAGCGTCTCCGAAAAACTGCATTTGTCTATTGTAAACTGACACCCTATATCGGCTGTCCCTTCCAGTAGGGCGATGCCCTTCTCTTTTGAACAAGATGTATCTACCTGTACCTTCCCGATCTAGGCAGATATCTGTATACCATCTACAGGCCTTGCTTACGTCCGGTGATATCGACGAACCATGACGAGTACTAGTCCCGATGCTAGCTGGGTACTGCCCTGATTATTGTAATTAGGCCAATGCCTTCTTTGCATTGTATATAGCTGTGATCAGAGGGTGGGGGTGGTACTTAGCTGGGCAGTAACGAGTTGGGTTGTACCGAGGCGTTGGTGGCTGTAGCTATAATTCCATGATATATATGTTGGCAGAAGTGTTGCAATTCTTCAGACTGGGGTGCCGTAGGTTGCTGTCTGATTGGGACTAGCTAGAGAGCGGTGTCTCCTTGGCTGATATAGCCTAACCCTTTTGTTCTTGCAAATCTAGGGCCACAACAAAGCTCTTGCAAAACCCCTTTAATCTTTTCAACAAATCACCACATCTGCCGACAATATAGATTATTAATGTAGCTTTAACTATAGCTTCGTATGCACAATCTGCTAGTCGTACAGTGAAGGAGCGCCCGGTTTCCATGGCATGTACCAAGATGAGACTAATATTTACGTAGGCCCGATGTTGTCTTTCGGCTGTCAGCTGCCTGGGGTCTACTCTCTATTGATATTAGCACCGTACCCGGCAAGAAAACTGGTATCCTCTAGCTTTATGTCGGTATGGTACGAACAGAGCATATTATCTGGTAGCGGTACGCCGCCGCTGGGTTCTGTGGAAGCCCCTGCGGGCTGCGCGATTTATACAAAACCTCGTTGCATATCCATTACTAGCTCTCGTCCCATGCACGGGTCTCAGGTATATACAAGGTAATCCTGGTGGTTATTGGATGATCCGTCGAGCGTTCTAAGATAGGGTGGCTTACGCCCTGGACAGATTAAGGGGGGTCCTAGTTCCTTAGGTTTCGGTCTGCTAACTACACTTAGGGGTTTACCTCGCCCTTCTGGTCTCACACAACACACGGCGACAGGCAACTCGGTAGACCTGGTAGGTAATATCCTGCGCTACGGTCGACCACCTCGAAGCTTATAAACGCCCACTCGCAACAATTACAGCGATTCTCCAATGGAACATGAGGCTCCCACATCCGACCGAAGCGAGCGGAAGCCGGGCTTCCTTTCTCGGGTGACGGTGCTCGGGCTCGCGTCCGTCCTGGACGCTTCCGGTCGTACGCCGAGAGCGTGTGGGCCGCGGCCACGGCCGGACGCCACTTCAACAAGGTAAGCTCCGCGCCCGCTCTGCACGCTCCTGCGCTCGACTCCGACTGACGCGGCTCTCCTTTCGAAGGTCGGGTCCGCCTGCCTGATGGTGGTGCTCGTCGTCATCGACGGCCCCACCCTCAACGCGCCAGCACCGTCCAGCCCGTTACTGCCGAGAAGCCGGGGAATTTCTCGCTCGCAATAGGCCAGGACGTCCTCGGCTACCAGACGGGATGGTGCACCGGGCGCGTCCAGGTGGTCGACACCCTCTCGGCTGACTTCGCGCGCGTTGTCGCCGCCTACAACAACTGCGACTCCATCACGGGTTCCATCACGGGTTCCATCACCATCTCGGCGGTGTTCGCGCCCCGGGGGTACGCATACCGCAACTCGACAGGCGACGTGCTCGAATCCGTCGGCATGAGCTGGGCGGATCCCGCTCCCAATGTCGTCTACTCGTCAAGGCGCCACTGCATGGCTACCGAAACTAAACTGCGAAGGAACGAGGCCATCAGATTGTGCAGATTTTTTCTTTGTTTTTGTTCGAAGAACCTTGTCCAATAATTCCTTACATATTGTCTCATCCACTCCCACAAGTAACAGTACATTAGTGTGCTGTCGTCTCTCAACAAGGAATGATCTCGGCGTAAAAGAAAATTATATATATAGGTCTAGCTGCAAGATCTATGAATATCCACCACTCAGAATAATGTCGAATCGAGGTCACGTGAGATACGATGCTTGACATTGGATAGATATTGCCTCTTGTGGATGCCTTATTTACCGCTATACAGCTGTAGGATTCCGTTAGGAATTGCAAACCACTGTACGATGAATTCACCACCCTATGATATAGCTAGTGATATGTTGACAGAACAGCTCCATGCAACCCAATCGTCGGGACCATCACCATATCTTTCAACGTCGCCACGCAATGTTCCAGAAGTCTTTTTCTTCTTCTTCTCATAACCTCTCCAATCCTCGGCAGCATTAGCGGCCCCAACAATATAGGCCGTTTCGTGGTAAGCACCTTGATAGTATCATCACATTCACTGCAGCCGTCACGAAGGGAGTCTTCTGGGATTTTCATATCTATCTTCCAATGTCTCTTGTCCCTTCTTCCAAAGACGGTCCTGGTGTTACCCCGTGTTTCTGGGATGGTTCCTACTGGTTAAAGAGGACATTTGGGACATTGGCGACTCTCTACCAGTCGTTAATGTGTATTAGAAGCTATCTCAATGTAGGTTAAAACAATCTTATGTCATCTGGCTGGCTTCGGAAGATTGAGAAGGAAGCGGTTTCAAGCAACTGTAACAAGCTCTACGCATCGGCATGGCATACCCGTAGACCAACTGCTATCATCGATTTCGACTCTATATAACCTACTACATAGGCTCACATCAACAGCTAATATCTCATATGTGAAGGTGTAAGTAAGGGTCATAACTTTCAATAGCTATCAGAGATGAGATTCTCGATAGGCGACCTGGATCGTTGCGTCACGGAGCAAAAACACACCATGGAAGCCAGCCAATGCCTCGAGGTGCTTCGTCTTATAGAATTCCAGGGTTATCGAGATTTCCAGAGTTGCGCAACGAGGAGACAGGTCGTACAGACTGCCAATCAGAACGCCGAAAGGCACTTCCGAAGACGATGAGCCGCATATAAGTAAGAGCAGATCTCAAAACCGGGAACCGTTATGTTGCCCAGTGAACCCTTACTGCCATCTCTCCAGTAAGTGCTCTTTAGGGCGCCTTGTTTGAAAACAATCCATGGTTAAAGCTGCAAAAGAATACCAGGGAATCTTGGATGGCTGATCCAGATAGGTTGGTTATAGAGTTTTGTACCCGCATACGCCTACCCCTCACCCTAGGCCTATATAAAGCCCGAGGTCGATCGTCGTGCGTAGAATCGCGCCAATCAGCTCCGAGATCCAACAGGAGACTCGCCTTTCCTCTATGATTCGCGCAGCTTCCTTGAATAGATTGCCCCGTATGGTACGGGATCCCCTACCTTCATTGGCACCTCTTGTGCTTTCTATGTGGGCCTAAGTATGAGGGAGAACCATAGTTGCGTCCGGGGCACAGCACAAACACAAAATCCGTTTCTGGTGGACTGCTCGGTGATGCTAGACTGAACCATCGATTTTCCGTTTGTCAGCGACTGTGTTACGGCAGCGATTTGTCTAACAGAACCCGCTCTCACGGAATCTATCACGAGGCTGCGCAGGTACCTATCCTTTTACAGTCTAGAGTCTTAAGTGACACTAGCGGTTGATATTCAGAATTGCCGGACAATAGCATATGCAGCCAACGCATCCACGTCTCACGCATCTAGGATGTCACTCGAGGGCAAGGTGTACGCCATTACTGGGGGCGCGAGCGGTATCGGCCTAGCAACGGCGAAGATATTGTCTCAGAGAGGGGCAACAGTGGCTATCGCAGACATAGACCCTGAAGCAATGAAGATGACCGAGGACTATTTCACCTCACTGGGCGTACCTTTCGCCGTAGCCAAAGTGGACATTTCAAAGAGGGACGAGGTTGACGGATGGATCAATGGCATTGTTGACAAGTTTGGCCGGCTCGACGGCGCCGCCAATGTTGCGGGTGTCATAGGCAAACATCATGGCATAAGAGAGGTCGCCGACTTAGACGATGACGAGTGGCATAAGATCATCGGGGTTAATCTCACGGGCACAATGTACTGCCTGCGGGCCGAGCTTCGGAAAGTGGTTGACGGGGGCTCCATTGTCAATGTATCCTCTATACATGGTCTTCAGGGTATCAACCGGACAAAGATCGAAATCCCGGCATTGCAAGCACTGACGGGTCGGCAGGATTTGCGAAACATGGCGCTTACGATGCTAGCAAGCATGGTATCATAGGTCTGACGAAGGCGGCGGCGAAAGAGAACGGCCATCGAGAGGTCCGGGTCAATGCGGTAGCACCCGGAGCGATCTACACCCCGCTAATGGAGAAGAGCTGGAAGTTCCTCGGCCGGCCTTCGGATGCACCTTTCGACGACTCGGCCGCCTTTGGAAGACAGGGAACGTCGGAGGAGTGTGGACACGTTATTGCCTTCCTCTTGGGCCCAGACAGTAGGTATGTGAGCGGCAGCGTCTATAGCGTCGATGGAGCGATATAGGTTGCCCTAGTAACCGGGAGACCTGTGGGGGACAGGCTGGAAATATCAAGCAATGTAGCGGGTACGGCTTAGAAGACGTCCTCAGGGTTAACGAAATGGTTTCTTCCGTCGTCTCGGATGTGCTTCAGGCCTTTGTCCCGTCTCATCGGCTTGCGCATGTCGTAGGCGTCCTCGCCGCCAGCAGTCGGATCGTTGACATTTTCGCCGTAATAGTCCTTAACGACGCGATAAACGCTATACCCCATGCCTTCATAGAATCTAATAGCATTGGCATTACTCTTCCTGACAAAGAGGTCCACAAACCAGGCATCCGCCTTGTCGGCAGCAGCCTCGAGTTGCTCTGTGAGGATAGTGCCGATACCAGAGCGACGGGCTTCGGGAGCGACTGTGAGAGCTGTAATATGTGCATGCCAGGGTAGGTGGTGCTCGGAATACTGAAGATAGTCCGGGGAGCTCTCAACTTTGCCCATGACTACACAAGAGTTAGCCAGCAAGACTAGTCAACATTTACAAGACTTGAAGGTGGGCGTACTGTATCCCACGATACTCCCTCTTTCGTCCTCAGCGACCTGGAACAGCTCGGGCCATCTCGCGTAGTATTGGAAATAGAAGCTCAAGTCGTAAGTCTCGGTCAATGGATCAAGATTGCATTTAGAGATCCTGTTCAGGTCATCGGGTCTGAAGGGCCGGAAGCGGACCATGGTCAAGTATAGTGATGGTGGGCTTGGTACGTCTCAAATGCATATAAGTTATGGGCGCGACATATGGGAAAAGTTCGGATCTGCACTAGATCTACTTGTGTATTTTCATCCAAATGTATTATACGAAGCGTTTGGCTATAAAATGTCACGAGTGGCTCAAGTTATCGTTATCCATTGGATAGGGTGAGGGAGTGGAAGCTGATAGCCTTTGTGCCCCCCTCTTAAGAACTTTTATAATTACTAGCGCTAGATACTACATATGTAGGCAGGTAATGTTAAGCCACAGGTAGGTAGCGTGGGGTCACCGGGTTACTGGTTCAGACACAGGGAAGCCTTACCGGCAGCTGACGGCCTGACACTCCCGATCGATGCCCTGCCACCTGGCCGATGCCGAGACGGCTGATATCCGCTGCCCACATACACCTGGGCAACCCAGCCAATTCTGGGCCAGCACATTTCCTTTGCAATCTCGCAGGCGGGACGATCGTCAGGGACTCAATGGCCCAAACGCGGACGGCATGGCTTCGCCGGGCTTCTTATAGTTGAGCCTTAGGAGTAGCAATCTGGCTGGTATGTGATATACAGATAGACCATAACCTACTTTTCCCCAACTCGAGGCAATCCGAAGCCATGTGATATTTAGGGAATTAGATCCGCATCACTTTTTATCACCTTAGGACCCATTTTTTTAATATGACCTAAGCGTTCTGTATACCCCTGGTGTGGCTACTTACATACTGAGTTCGTACTAAAGTTATATCGTATTGCCCGCCTATTGTTGTGCTGCCTTCTCTACGAATTTTTAACTCTGCAACACCAACCACAAGATACCCAATACGCAGAACCCGCGGCAGCAAACGAGGCAAGTGAGCCTACACACAGGGTTTCGCATTGCGCAAAATAAACGGGCAAACAATAGTAGTCGTGTTCGGAAAGACGAGTAGCGACCTCTCAGCATAAGACCTAGACCTCCGGATTCCAAGATACCTGATGTAACACGCGGCTGAGCAGATATCGACGTCGTAAAACCCAATTGACTGCGCTCCTACCGAGGCCAGCTAGCTCTTAGCCACGTCCACATCAGATATCCTATCATGTCAAGGTCACCGCAGATGCCGCGCCATTCGCGGCATCCCTCGAGCATCGATACGTCTTACCAGCACTCCAGCCCCAGTTCCTCGCCGAAGATGCGGCGCGAGTCCAAAGTCTCCTTCCAGGAACCTCTGACGCCCTCGCGCAGCAGTATGAACGGGTCGGAGCTCAACATGCTCAGCGGTGAGAGCGTGGGTCACGACGACAACGAGCTGGGCAACCTGGCAGACGAGCTGGCGGATGCCCTGTCCGGGTCCGGAGAGGAAGACGAATACTACGAGGACGAGGAGGGGCCGTCGAATGTACAGGAGAAGGACGAGCCGGAAGCGGCAGAGGGCGCCAGGGATAGCGGGGTCGATGTGGCTAAGAAACACAGCAAGAGCCTGAGCCTAAGCGTACCTTCACCACCAGGCGGACGGGGTCATCGACGAACGGGGAGCGCCTACGACGGGAGTGAATACGGATCTGAATCCGACCTGGACACCTCGGGATTGCCGCCAAGTCTCATTTCCAGAATCGACGCTGTCGAGTCCTTAGCTCGGAGGGGCACAGAGAGTACCGGGGGTCCCGCCGACGGTGTCTTCAAGAGGCTGACGGACGGGTTAAGAGATCTCGGGTCCCAGTCAAGCGTGGAAGGAAGCACGACAAGGTAGACGATCATGTTTCTGTGTACGTACGGTATGTATAACTCCGAGGCTAACGACGCACACAGGTTAATCACCGCCCACTCGGCGCTGGCGACGCACCTGGCGCACCAGACGCGGCAGCTGCACAACCTCACATTCCCGCTTCTGTCGCCGCTCGTGGCACCGCCGGACGCCGAGACGATCGACACGCTGGTGCTGCCCGTGCTGGCGTCGGTGTCAGAGGAGATGCCGCGCCCGGCCACGGCGGCGCTCGCCTCGCTCGCGGCGCTGCACTCGGCCACGACGGAACTCGTGCAGACGCTTAACTACCTCTCGGACACGCTGCATATGTCGCGCCAGACGACGACGACCGCGGCACGCCGCCTGCGCACCGCCCGGGACCTTGTCGCCGAGATGCGCCGCGACGATGAGCTGCGCGAGGAAGGAGAGCGCTGGCTCGCGCGCGGCGACTGGGGTGGGCGCCTCGAACGCCGCGAGTGCGCCGGCGTCTGCCGCGACGTCGTCGGCGGCTTCGAGGAGGTCTGCGACGGCTGGCGCGCCCGCCTCCTGGCGCAGGCCGAATCGGCGTGAAAGGGCGTGGAAGTCGCGTCATGCGTCCCTTCATCTATCCATCTATCCCATCTATCCAGAAGGGAAATTCCCCCTAGGCTTGGTAAGCCGAGCCCACTCCATACGTTTTCGGACCGGCAGGTATGAAGACGATGTGGTAAATCCTTAGAAAGGTATAACAAGACAATAAATGGGGCGGGGAAGCAAGCATCGGTCTTCTATGCCTTTCTGCCATAGAGTTTCTCGGCCATCTTTCAGAATCGGTCGAGCCATATATCCACCCACCCATCCATCCACACACACACAACAGACAGATAGACATACATACATACAGCAGCGACGCAACATCTCTTTTGTAAATGTGACGCCATCATCCACACCTCGTCACTGAGACGACGAGGAGGCCCTGCACGACGAACCAACCAACCACGGCCGAGCCTCGCAGAGAGGAGGAAGGGGAATATAAGAGGCTAAAAGCGGCGGCGTTTGTGTCCAGAGGGAGTTTTCTTGGCTGGGACATAGAGGATACAGCATCTTTTCCCCGGAAGTGGGGGGTGTGGAACTAGCATTTAGGGCGAGGAGGGGGAGCCGCATCCAAATATAGATCAAGATCAACGAAACATGTTCTGGGTTCGAATTTTCTGAGGAGAAAAAACCTTGTGTAGGGAGTGCTCCGTCGCCGCGACTGAGGGAGATCCCTGATGTTGCTTGCTTGCGCCTCTCTAGGGTGTGCGCGCGGGATCGTGTCTGGTGACTACTACTTACCTACCCACCCCTAGCAGCCGTGGACCAAGTCTCAGGTATCTATCTGCCAGATCTAGGCACAGCAGGAAAAAGCGCCATCTCGGACCTGAGTCTCTTAGATTTCACGACTCGGTGGAATGGTTCTCTTTTATGTCGACGTTACACCACCGGACGATCAGTCAAACTGTATTTAAGAATTCGATACATCTCATCTCTCGACTTGCGTTACAACACGGACCAGCCACGGGATCTAGCGGAGCGCACTTGGTTGAGAATCACACACATTCGCAAAGCATATTATCAAATTCATGTTCGCAACGCTTCGACGGCCAGACTGGCTGGACCAACCGAGTTCATCTCTTAAAAAGCTATCATGCCTATCTCTCTTTCGGGTGCTTATCACCCGACTGAACGACGCATCGGGCACCTCAATAAAACCGCCTGGCCCTAAAGTAAGAACGCCTTCTCGATGCAATCATCCTTTCCTTGCCTTCTCCCCCCTTTAACCCTTGGCAAGCCGCGACGCAGATCGTAAATCGCTCAGTTCCAAAACACCCCTAGATATCATATCATGGCTTCATCACAAGAAACAGAAGGCTCGCTACATGCATAATGTTATATGAAGACGTCGAGACAGGAAAGAAGGTGGCCAGAACGCCGGTGGGAATGCAAATGCAACCGTTGTGTGAGGGGTATTCTTTTTCCCGCCTTGAAGTCGTCGTAAGGCTTCCGTAGTGGCGTGAAGTGACTGACGGAAGTGGAAATTTCGTCGTTATAGTACACGCGTGGAGTAGTAAGTCGAGGTCATCGGATCTCACATACTTTTTCAACAGACTGGTGGAGTTGAGATCATAGACGGGGTATCCCGAAGAGCATTCGAAATGCCTCTTCATCACCGGATGACGCCCCAGTCAGCTAGCCTACCTCCGCCGCTGTCGCCGTCTTCCCTCTGGCCAGGCCTCCGTCCAAATGTGGTCCAGAATCTGAGCGTCTCGTCACCCGCTCCAGTCACAATCGTCCGGCCGTCGGGGCTCATAGCCAAGTACAGCACCCGGTAAGTGTGGCCGGTGAGGCTCACAACCTGCGTCATGGAAGGGTATTTCCACACGACGATCTGGTTCTGGCTGTAGCCGTGTGTCGAGACGATCTCGTTGGAGTTCTTAGACCATGCAATATTGCAGACCTGGCTGCCTGTATCGATCTCGTTGATAACAGTGCCACGTACCGTATCGTGGAATATTATCCTCCTGTCAGCGGTCCCACCCCCCGAGGCGAGCAGGCCACGCTGGTGTGGCGACCAGGCAATCGCTTTCACAGCTGCCGTGTGATCTGAGAATTTCCAGAGGGGCGTTTCTGAGAGTTTGTCCCACACCATAAGTTTATTGTCGTTGCCTCCACTCGCTAATTGGCCGTCTTCGCAGTTCCACTTAAGACCGCATACTTCTTGTTTGTGGCCCATCAGTTTCCGCATCCATTGATCTGGAGCCCTGACATCGCGGTGGTATATGAGGCGATCCCGAGATCCTGAGCTCAGGATATGCGTATTCCACGCTAGAGATCCCACACGGGCTGTATGGCCTGTCATCGTTCTTAGGCGCCGAGTCTTCTCCGCATCCCAAATTTGTACCAGGCCCTTTCCGGTCCCGATGGCGAGATGCGTGCCTTTTTGGATCCACGATACACTTGTGACGGTATCGTCCTCAAGCGTACATAGCTTGTTCACTCGACTCGTCTGGGCGTTCCACATGTATACGCTCGAGCCTAAGCCGACACCTAAAACATTGGCACTACCCCAGTCCACTAAATTTAAGTAGAAGTCATCCGCTAACTCCGGAGCATCTAGTACTTTATATGGGACTTTGCTGACAGCCCTAGGTTGGCGCCGTGGGCTTAAGAGCATCTGTTGGCTCCCGAAACGAACGGGCGACAGGCTATAAACCTCAGAACGGGTATCCAGATTGGGGCCATGGCGGCTTTGCGGGGTCCTAGAAGGAGTTGGATGGCCAGCAGCGTTGGTGTGATGGCGTGGTGACATATATGAAAAGAGATTCTTATGAGGTGTCGAGGGTGTAAAGCTTGAGGGTAGTGATGGAGGGGGGTTATTCGGAGGGGTACGTGACCGTGTGCCATCGCGCGCATTTGAAGAACGACGTGGTCCTGGGAGGCTGGTGTCTGGTGATAATGTCGCGGGAGTAGCTTGTGGTATCGTGTTCTCGAATAGCTCCGCCCTCAGCAAAGTTGAGAACGTACGGTTTGCTTCCTCAGCTGATAACAGTTAGTGTACATAAATTGCGAATCAACTGGGCGACGTACTCCTCTGAAAGTGAAGCTCGCCGTGTGGGGTACGCTTCTTCTGCTTTGACGGGGTTGCAGGCGAGCCTTCATCGTGCAGTAGGCTGAAGCTGGCCTGCAGGTCCTGGCCGGATCGTGATGGTATGAACCTACAACAATTAGCGACCTTTGTCCACTGGGGAAACGACGAGAAGCATCATTAATAATGGAAATAAGGAGGTATCAAACGGCCGAGGCTAGAAAGAAGGCGACGCAATGAATGGTACTAGCAAGCGAACTGTTGGCGTGTGCACTAACCTGTCCCCATTTATTCTCTGTCGTTTCCTGCTCGGACTGACACCAGGCGTGCTCTCTCGCCTATCAGCAGAAAACTCCCTCGAGAGCGCTCGCGATAAGGTGTCGGGGTCAATTCCAAGACCTCCTACCAAGTCGCTGACTCTGCCACTAGTTCTTGCACTTCTCGAATTAGCGTTCTCCCCGTTCCGCGACGCCTGCAATCTTCCCCGGTCTGTTGGTGGCGGAGGGGTTGCTATCCTCGAGGGGGTTCGAGTAGCAGGTCTATCCGTCTCATCGGCCGATCGTTTCGGTACAGCTGGTGGCAGGGGCGCCATCGCAGCCGCTGGCTCTGACTCTATCGTCATTCTGGTAGAAGCGCCGAAATACCACGGTCCGTATTCCGTGGAGAAAAGAAACGAGTACTTCAACTGGTGAAATCTTGGGAAACGCAATATCTGGTGGTGGTTGCGATGAAGAATACCGGATGCGTCGCCGATGATTACGGTTTTAGATTCGGAGGGCAAGTTGTTTTTGGTCGAATGAGTGACGAAGAAGAGTTGTCGGTGGATTGCAATATCGCAGATATGGGAACTGAGCTGAGTTCCTACTGTTGCTTGGAGGAAACCCTTCCGGTGCACAGCCAGGCTACTGCATGCTGGTGAGCTCCCTTCCACGTCTGCTCAGTCCAACCTCAATTATTTGAAGCCTATGGAGCTCGGGAGTGCGATATGGTAGTTGCTAAGAATGATGGCCGGATTGAAGAGTCGCTGTTGGTGTAATATTATGCTGTAATATAGTGTATTGCTACTGTTTGAAGTTGTCAGATACCGTATTCTGCGATCGCGAAGTATCGTGGTGGGTATGTGCCGTCCGTGATTAATGTTATTAACGGGAATGAGCGGCAGTATGTATGTAGCGATTTTGATGATGAGAGGTTTGGTGGATGCAAGCACAAGAGGATGGCACTGGATGGATGATTGCAATGATTGATTGAAGCGCCTTGTCCCTGTTCAGTCGCGCCTAAGAAGCACGGGCCACAGAACTAATCCTAATAGGGTGGTCTAATTTATGTACATTTCCTTCGTAAACAATCCCACCACCTGAGCACATCTCCAAGACTGATAGCAACCCCTCAATTTTGCAATAGGTATTTGCGTCGATGCCAAAGAAAACCTTATAGCAAAGCAGGAGTGTGTTTTGCTCCCGTTATCATGCATTCACAAGGAAGGCTTTTAGGATATATCCAAGGCGGCTGAGAATATACTGAAATGCCCTCGTTCTTCAGATGCTGAATTCGTTTCTAATCCCCCTTGCCACGGATGTTTCTTGGTGGCTGGAAAGCGCGTGATGGATAGTTCCGTGAATCGTGAAGTCAATGTTATTGTCGCGGTGGTTGGGTTTGGTGGAATGCCTACAAGAGGACCGCACGTTGAGATCACCTCTCTATGGCCCGTTGCGGGGATGTATAAGAACGCCTTAACTTTCAAGGTTCGTAAGAAAGGGGGGTTGCAGGCCCTCGAATTCAATACCCGCGTCCTTTACGCAATGCGTGATGGCCTTGTCAATAGGCCCTATCGCGTACAGTAGAAACAAAACAAATCGCCAAGCCAAGAGACGCGACTCGCCAGGGGCGGAACCACCGACCTCTCGGACCACTCTCCATCAAGAGCCCCAGGCGGCTGCGGCTGATAAGAGAGTCTGCCTCTGGACGCAATAGTGGGGTAAAGGCACGTCGATGATGCGCCGCGCTGCTTAAATTTGTTTATTTTGCTCCATATGCTCCCGATGCGACGCGCGACGGATGTTTCCGACTGGTCACACCTCCTTGCATGCTAAACTTTAGGCGGGTGTTATTCATGTCATGTCCAATTCGTCGCTCCGATGCAATGCAGAGGCAAGAGTTTCCAACAGACCAGAATGGATAAATGTAGGAAGTAAATTACGCCATTCGATTTCACAGTTATGTTGCATAAGGTGCCAGTCTCATTCGTCTGCTGCATCTGATGCTGGGAAGTGGAAGCATGTCATTGTCATTCACAATAAGTTTAGAGCCATTTTCCCACTGGTTGTTAATGACATGATAACATGTTAAAGTGTTCACAGTTGTATACCTCAGAACCTATCTGAAAAAGGCAGTTGGCTAGCTATCACAACTCCTCTATCGAAATTCCAGACTTCATTTTATAGATTTCTTATGGATGATCATCATGAACGCTGGAGTCCCGAATCGGATCATTCCTCATACAGTTAAATGCTGGTCCATCATCCCATATGGATTAACCCGGTACTCTGACAACTTATCGAAGGCTCGCTTGGCATGAGGCTAATACAATCATAGTGGCCTTATCCTCCAAAAATGTTGAATATTCTGGGCCTCAGCCTGTGTGATTGCCCATGTGCATTCAGCCAGCCAGCACGTCATTCAGCCTGCTGTGTCGACCGCGGGAAAGACGAGATTGGAGCAAAGCAGCAATAAGCGCGATCTTTTCATTCCGGTGTTGATTTCCCTGTCCGTTTCCGAAATCTTACGGCTCTTGAGACCAGAGCTCTCGTTTGGGGTAGGTGAAAATCAGCAGATACGTCGATCTTTCCGTACACCTCGCGTATTTCCAGCTCCAAGATTCCTATTGAAGATTGTTGTTCCTGCTAGTTAAAATTTGGAGTGATACCTGTTGGTCAAATATCAATATGGGCCACCCAAAGCACCCCCTTTTCTCCGCGGAGAGGCTAAAAAGGCCGGGATGCCAAAGAAATTTCACAGAACCCGGAGCGTCTAACTCATGCTGTTAAGCGCGCTCGAACCGCACGTATTTTGGAACTGGCATCGGTTTGCCTCGCCAATGACCACATGTCGGTCTAATTGGTCCGTGTTGCAAATTGTTGCTCCAAATAACCTAGGGAGACTTGACCATCGCTTCTTATTCCTAAAGCCTCCTGTATCAACTCAGTGATTTTCTACCTATTATTACTCGTAATGGGCCATCCACTTAAAGGTGTCTGACCGGACGGGACACGAATGCGGTGATACCGCCGCCACCCAACATCAACTTCTGAGACAATCCCTATTGAGCTTCAAACCAATATGCATCAACTCAAGAAACGTCGTGCCGCCTTTCAAAGGCAAACAAAGCAATAAATCACGAAATGGACAAGTTTCGGGAGTTGAACGAGCTGTTCAGCATATCCGAACCGAAGACAGTCAGTGGCGACGTTGGAAGATAGCGTATCGTATGTAACAAGATGACTCGGCGGGCGGAGATCGGATCCAGCTAGAATGAGCCTCAAATCATGATGGAAGATGCCATGTTGACCAAGCCGGTCGTCCTTGGGCCCCCTTGGCCTCTATCGGTTCCTCAAGAGGCAGTTGTCTAAGCGGCGTCTCGGAACACTCTCTACTAGTGTGTTCGCACCTGGAGACTGCGCTTAATAAGTGGCTTTCGGGGACGTGATCCCTTCTTCAACTTCAGCCCGATCGCCTGCCGGTTGTTACGTATCGGCGATTGCGCCTCATAGCTCTCCTCTTCCGTACTGCGATAAGTCAGCTGCTAAACAGCTGCTAAGTCCGAGAGTCGTAAAGCTCTTCGCGTCACACTCCCTCGCGTCCCCGGCATCCTGCAGAGCAGTTTCATGTCACAGATTGGCAACTGCTGGCACATCCGCAATGGCTTTCTTTCGGTGTCTGGATGGTGTCCTAGCCATCGACGAGGCCCGAGGCGTCGATGCGCTGGGTCAAGGGCGCGCTCCCCGTGGGCTCGCTCATCTGCCTAGGACGCGGTCAGATAGCACTCTCGACGGTCAAGATGACAACCACCGGATGGGCCTATCTTTCTTTGCTGCTGTGAAACATGCCTGGACGAGACCGCCCCATACCGGAGCTGGGACGTATACCTTCGGATCTGCATAGGGGCCTACTATGATGAAACCCCTTGCCAAATGGTACAGAGAGTCCGGCCCAAACATAAGAATAGCAGCGATGTTTGGGAGCGCTGCGGTGAGATCGTAATTGAACCAGAGATCACGGGTACCGGCGGAGGAGGGCAGCAAATGATGTATGCCATGTGTGCCGGGCAGAGGTTACCACGCTGCTGGATGTTGCTGGCTAGTATGTGTTTGAAGGCTCACGACGATTGCCTTAATGCGTACCTAGGTACGCTATTTCGTCTTTTCCTAGCTTCCTGTCAATGGCTTTGCGTGCACCTACCGCGTGCTTGGCTCTAAATATTTTTCTAGCACTCCATGGCTACGCACTCAGGATATTGAATCTTCCGCCACAGCGCTTTAATAACAGGCCGGGTTGGATACAGGGACATCTTGTTTGTTAGCAGGGAGAGCAAATTTTGGAAAAGCCACGAGATTCTGTTTCGTGCGTGTTGAGACATTCTGGCTCTGAAATTCTTAAGTTGCTATGATTTCGATAAATGAAGCTACTTTATGCAATAGCGGTACGTAAAACGATTTGGCAGCAATGTTGATAGTTAACGTTATCTCGTCTTAAATTGGTCATATCTTCAATCTCTAATATCATGTGGCTTAATTAAGTTGTTTGTGTGGTCAATCCAAGGCTGAAGCGTGGCTGATAATGACGATGATGTGCATGCCAGTAGAGGTCTCCTGTACATGCATTTTCAATTGCAGGCTGTATGTATCTTAAGCCTTAAGCACACCGTACATGGTACAATAAGAATTGACAGACCCCACTGTCGAATACAATTGGCGACAGTCTTGCATGTAGCCCTGGACCTGGCAGCCGCAACTTGTCCATATCTGTCTGTTCTCGACCGTAGGAATTGTTTCGCCGCCTCACTGCCCTGTAACAAGCTGCCATACGCTCCTGATCTCGAGAGCCACTGCATCTCAAATTTATTTAGAGATCCAGTTGGCAGCAGCACCCGATTTCTCAGAATCTCTTGCATTCCCTCACACACTACAGAGCACACTAGAGCCGGGCAACTCACCACCGGGCAAGGCCAGATCGCCGGATTGATTGCTGCTATTAGCTAAATTAACAAGAGCCTGGGACACGATCACCTGGCGCGCGCACATTCAAAATGGAGTACGAGGCTCTGAAAGATCAATGGAGCGAGGTCGAGGAACGTGACGGAGTTCGGTTGAGTTGGAATGTCTTTCCAAGCTCTCGCATGGTTAGCATGTCCCCGTTGAGAGCCATCCCCGCTACCATTCTACCTTCCGAGGCGACTCACTCTGACCTCTCGCTTAGGAAGCTTCTCGTCTAGTTGTCCCGATCGGTGCACTCTACACACCTTTGAAGGAGAAGCCTGAAACCCCTCTGCTGCAATTTGAGCCCGTTACCTGCAAGCAGCCATGCCGCTCCGTACTGAACCCCTTTTGGTATGCGCTCCGTACAGTGACCTTGGTGTCAGACTTCGGATACTAATAGCTTTGCCTCCGAAGTCAAGTGGATGTCCGAGCTCGGCTCTGGATATGTCCCTTCTGTCTCTCGAGGAACCCTCTGCCGGCCCATTACAAGGACATCACCGCAAATGCTATCCCTCCCGAACTACATCCCTCTAATACGACCATCGAATACAAGCTTTCGAGGCCCGCTCCTAGTCCTCCCATCTTCCTTTACGTTGTTGATGTTTGTCAGGAGGAGGACAGTCTGACGGCCCTGAGGGAGTCGTTGATCATGAGCTTGAGCCTTCTCCCGGAGAACGCTCTTGTTGGTCTGATTACTTTTGGCACTATGGTATGACTTATTCGGACATCCTAGCACCCTGTCGCTGACCGGACGAAATAGGCTCAAGTTCATGAAATCGGATACACCGAATGTGCGAAATCGTATGTCTTCCGCGGTAGCAAGGACTACTCTGCCAAGCAGGTACAGGAGATGCTAGGCCTCCTCGCCCCGAGCCTGCGGCCTGGAATGCCCCAACAGCAGCCTGGGCGCCCCATGATGCCAATGGGCCCGGCTGCGAGGTTCTTACTACCAGTCCAGCAGTGCGAATTCCAGCTCACCAAGGTCTTGGAGCAGCTGCAGAAGGACCCCTGGCCTGTCGCCAACGACAAGCGAGCTCTTCGTTGCTCTGGTGTGGCTCTTAGCGTTGCGGTTGGTCTTCTAGAGACGTCTTTCCAAAACGCTGGTGGTCGAATAATGTTGTTCGCCGGTGGTCCCGCAACTGAGGGGCCCGGGATGGTAGTTGGACCCGAGCTCAGGGAGCCGATCCGATCGCATCACGATATTGACCGCGACAACATCAAGTACTACAAGAAGGCCTTGAAGGTAAGTAACTATTCTCATGCCTAGTAATCGCTAAGCCTAAATCGTTTTAGTTCTACGACAACTTGGCGAAGAGGACCGCTCATAACGGTCATATAATAGACATCTTTGCTGGTTGCTTGGATCAAGTGGGCTTGCTAGAGATGAAGGGTCTCTGCAACTCTACAGGTGGTCACATGATTCTGACAGACAGCTTCACTTCCTCCATGTTTAAACAGTCCTTCATCAGGGTCTTCGAAAAGGATGCAGACGACAATCTACTGATGGGCTTCAACGGTGTCCTCGAAGTCCTGACCACGAAAGAACTCAAAGTCACAGGCCTGATCGGGCACGCGGTATCATTAAACAAGAAGTCTACGTCCGTAGGGGAGACGGAGTGCGGCATCGGAAACACGTGTTCTTGGAAGATGTGCGGCATCGATCCTAGTGCTAGCTATGGCGTGTACTTCGAGATCGCCGGCCAAGGCGGCCCCATGCAGCACCAGCAAGGCCAACAAAAGGGCATGATTCAGTTCTTGACATATTATCAACATTCTTCTGGCCAGTTCCATTTGCGCGTAACAACCATCGCGCGGAACCTGAGCGGCCCAGCTGGCGACCCAGCTATTGCTCAGTCTTTTGATCAAGAAGCGGCCGCCGTCCTGATGTCAAGGATTGCCGTGTTCAAGGCGGAAGTGGACGACGGGCCCGATGTCCTCCGATGGGTCGACCGCATGCTCATCCGGCTATGTTCCAAATTTGCTGATTACCGGAAGGACGACCCTTCATCTTTCAGACTGGAGAAGAACTTCACTTTATATCCTCAGTTCATGTTCCATCTGCGCCGAAGTCAGTTCCTTCAGGTATTCAACAACTCGCCCGACGAGACCGCTTTCTATCGTCACGTGTTGAATCACGAAGATGTTGGCAACTCCCTTATCATGATTCAACCGACACTTGACTCGTATACCTTCGATCAGGAAGGTGGGCAGCCGGTGCTGCTCGACTCCGCCTCCATTCATCCCACGCATATCCTCCTTCTCGACACTTTCTTCCACATACTCATTTTCCACGGCGAGACGATCGCCGAATGGAGAAAGGCCGGCTACCAGGACCAAGAAGGCTACGAGAATTTTGCTGCCTTGCTCGAGCAACCGAAAGAAGATGCCAGGGTAAGTGATGTTATGCAGAGTTATGATGGCTTGTTAACGAATACTAATCGAGCGTAGGATCTTATTTCGGACCGTTTCCCTCTTCCTCGATTCATCGTCTGCGATGCCGGTGGTTCGCAGGCACGTTTCCTGTTGTCTAAGCTGAACCCCTCGACGACACATACATCGGGCGCCTACGGCGGCGTCGGTGCTCAGACTGCCCAGACCATTTTCACCGACGATGTGTCATTACAGACTTTCATGGACCATTTGATGAAGTTAGTATAACGTTGAACTTCTCGCTTGAAACTTTACTAAACCTCCGTCACAGACTTGCCGTGAGCGGGACCAGTTAAATCTTCTGTCCAGGATTAGAACTGGCCGAGGACTCAACAACTAGCCAGATTATGGGGGAATGATTCAATGACTTAATTACAAGGAAGAAAATCAACTATCGTAATAGATGACCATTACCTACGCTACCTACGTGCTTCAAGGTGCTCAAATAGGATCAGTGACATATTGATACTTTCATTGCCCAGGGTAATGGCGCAAACCCTACGTAGATACCTATGGATATGACTTGGTAGCGGATCGGATGGGCGGGCAACTTTTTGTCTTATTATATGATCAGGGTTTGGAGCCATATACATGTAGCTTCACGTCCTTTTCTATTTACTCCTAATGGGTGCCTACGTATGTACGTAGTAACCATTGTAGGAAAGGACTAGAGTACGAAGTAGTAGTCTGTTTTGTATCAATTACCGCTTAAGACAATATCTAGCATCCCATGGATCACAATCATGAGGTTATTCGCTTACCACAAGTACTATCCGTACTATGGTTATTTCTCGGCCGAACTTTATCCTTATCTCTACCCTGGACCAGAAATCGCTTATCCACCAGAGCTAGGGCTGTCCCCAATATTCCACACAATCGCACCTGCAATTTGAGACGGATCTGTCTAGCGAACTTTTTCCACTTTCGCGAGCAGGCCGTCTTTGATTGTGAGGCTCAGATTATCTCAACCAACCTCTCTCCCACAGATACCCAGACCCTCAATACCTTGTCACAATGCGTATGTTTAGCCGTCTACTCGATTGAAGCTTTTCTTCCAGCTTGACTGACGTGTTGCCACAACAGCTCCCAAGTTCGACCCCAATGAGGTTAAGGTGATGTAGGTGGAAAGCCGCTCCTCAGCTCCCGAGAAATATTTCGACAGCGACGCGACGCATCTCGAACCATTGGACTGACTTCAATTGCTTAGCCACCTCCGAGCTACAGGAGGTGAGGTCGGTGCCTCTTCCGCCCTCGCTCCCAAGATCGGCCCCCTCGGTCTTTCGCCCAAGAAGGTCGGAGAAGATATCGCCAAGGCCACTGGTGACTGGGTAGGCATCTCGCGCGGCATTCGACATAGTATTGGACATAGCCGCTGATACAACTACGATGGACAGAAAGGTCTGCGTGTCACCGTCAAGCTCACTATCCAAAACCGTCAGGCGGCCGTCTCGGTTGTCCCTACCGCTTCATCCCTCATCATCAAGGCCCTGAAGGAGCCGCCGAGAGACCGAAAGAAGGAGAAGAACATCAAGCATAACAAGAGCGTTCCTCTTGATGACATCATCGAGATCGCTCGGACGATGCGATACAAGTCCTTCGCCAAGGAATTGAAGGGTACGGTAAAGGAAGTGTTGGGAACGGCTTTCAGTGTTGGCTGCCAGGTTGATGGCAGAAGTCCGAAAGATGTCACAGACGACATCGAGAGCGGCGAGATTGAGAGTACGCAACCCCGCCAATGCAGTTACTAGCTGTAGACCGAAGAGAGGCTAACGTTGGATACAGTTCCTGACGAGTAAACGAGGACCGGTTGGGTAAAGAGAAGTTCTTTTTTCCGCATCTATTACAGGAGTTAAGGAATGGCTTCGCATTAGGCTTCGCCAGATGTCCTCAAAAATCGAGAGATACGGCCAATGAACCCAAAGTTCCGTAATGCGGTGATGTGACCACCTACAGTTTCTCCCCCTTTCTTTGAAAATCCTTAGTACACTCTGAGATATACCTAGCTCTCCATGGTCTATTTCTATTTTACGCCGAGGAAGATTGACAATTGACCAAATACTCACCGCGGCCTCCTGCTGAATGGCTCATATGGAGGTTGAGGTCCATCTCTATTGGCCAACAAAATATCATTCGAGGTCGTCGTTGCTTCAGCATATGTACGAATGGAAGAGCCACTCTGGCTGCAATCGTCCGAGACAAACACCGTTAGCTAGCCGCCTCGGCTACTGCCACGTTGCAGACATAGGTTCCGGTTCTTCCGTAGTGATAATATGACCCCTGCCGAAATGTGGATTTTGCATAGAACGTGTCCGATTGTGGTCATTGAGATACTGCGCATCCCATTCTCTGGCTGAGCTCTCGAGCAAAGTCCATTACCCGATCGACTGGTTATAGTTTCAATCTGGATTCTACCGCCCCGGCTTCTTATCGGTCCATGCGCAATGTCTCTTTCCGGATGTGATGATTTATGGATAAGTGTGACTATCTAGTTGACGAACAAACACTCGGATGGCCCGGTCTCCAGGGAGGAAACTAATTGCGCCGCCTTTATGAGGATGCCGGAGACTTAGTGAAGCTTCAGTAGTATGGACTGATTGTATAGCCGTTCGATCCACGACCGTCAGCAGTTTAATCGGACTGGCCCCATATTGATTCGGCGGAAGAAACCTGTGTTGGCTAAGTGGACTTCGGTCATTCTGTATCTGTGAGTTGATACGAAATAACTGGAAGTTCCCAAACTGCGATGTTCGCATTCCGACTTGAAGGGGCTGGCTGGTTGGCGAACGTCGTGATACGGGTGTCAAAAACGGATGCGCTCGGATGCTTCTTCAATGTTATATGCTTTGTATCACCGCCAATATACCGTTGGTTAGTTGGTTCAATTGGATCTGCCGTTAGCTTTTTCCGTATCGTGGACACCCCAGACCGCTCGACACCCAATTGGCCGTCCGACCGGGGTTTCCGGCACACGGCACCACTCCTTGAGCCCGCCCTCGGACTCACACCATCTATTGCTTGGCTGCGTCTTGGGATCATGCAGTAGCCGCATCGCCTGGGCGATCGAGAGGATGGCGCACGCACTTTGGATATGAATGGATGTACGTATGCATGGAGAGGATATCTCTCTGTATTTCTGCCATCGTGGGTGGTTCACGAATAGAGCGCTTGATGTACTAACGAGATTTCTATTGCCCGGGCCCAAGCCGAATATGGTACTGCGTATGAGTGCTGGTGAGGAATATCCATGCACGTGCTATGCGAGAAGAAATTCGTGGTGCGTCTAGAGTAACCTCTTATGGCAGTAGCTTATGGATGCACGTACGTACATATATGTAGATGCGGGATCTAAAATGAGACGTACATGCAGTACAGTATAGATATTTCGGTGCCTAAGTTTGGTGCTGCGTATTGTAGGGACTTTGTCGTGACGGTTTAAGCCGCCTTATAGTGCCTCTATAGGTTGGTGTCGTTTAGACGCGGTAGGGGTGGTGAATCCCACGACTTTATCGCATGTTTCCGTTTTCCTGCTGTGCCTTGGTCCTCCATGCATTGTATATGTTTCAAGCCGTATGTGGCGTGGCATCCACAAGGTAAAGAGAGTTCTCATTCCCACCATTCGAAGCGCCCTGCCTGTCAGGAGGGTATGACAGCCATAGGTGCCCCGGTTGCAATTCGGCGCTCCTACACGGCATGAATGGCTGTGAGTGCCACGACGATCTCCAACCTGCCCCAATCCCCTTCGGGGCAAGCATCGATTGTCTTCTCAGCTGCTCGTCTCCCTAGGCGAATAACAAACCTGGGACGGTTGGAGATCCCAACTTGAAGGATTGTTCATGGTAAGGTTATCTCGCCGTGTGTCCGCATAGCAGTAGTCAGCGAGCCCCCTGTCGGCCCCATATTTGCATTCCAGATGGGTGTGAGGGTCTGACAGGCTGCTCCTGGGGCTGATACTTTGGTGACGCCTTTGGTGTCAACCTCTAGTAATTCGTACGGGCCTTTAGTATGAGCGTCAAGTGGGCATTAACCCTTGGCAATCTGGATGCCTATTGTCTGCACGCTACTCAGGCTATCCACTGTACGTATGTATGAGCGCTATATGTCGTACCAGTACGAATATCTGAATGTAAACTTGGTCAAAATTCGATAGAGATGCGACTTAGTAAGGACTCGCACGCACGAGGGCGCGTAGGGATGACTTCGGCGCATACCCTGCACCTGCACCTGCATGGTGGGCTGCTAGTCACCCAGCCTGCTGCGAGTCTCACAGGGCACAAACGGGCCTTCCCAGCACACTGCTGATCGTTTTAATACTCACCAAAGCTCCACACTAGGAAACTTTCCCCACGCCGAAATTCTTACACTAAACTCCTGCTACTACTAGACCAGAGTTTAGTATAAGGATTGACACTGACCTAAACCTTCCCGTCGTTACCCAGTCCCAGTCTTTCATCTGGTAAACAATACTACCTTCGAGATTAGGTTTGCTTCCTACATATGTAAGATCCGACGAGCCTTCGCAACCCCGGAAAGGCTATTGAGCCGTTCCTTTTAAGCCAGGACACGCATCCTGTAGGGACCGCCATTAAATTACCGAACCGGTTCCTTTTTCCAAGTCAGCGTCTTGTCTTCCTCGCGATATCCCGATATTCCCCATGCCATCCGACGTCAACGCGTAACGGCCATTCGAAGATAGCATCCTTTCCGTGCCGTCACTCTGTCTTAGTATTAATTTGTCCTCTAGCTCAGTACTCCTGCAAGGTGCCCCTCCATCAGGCCCGGTCGCATTTCGTCGCAAGAAGAGACTCTGATTAGGACACAAAGAAGGTTGACAGACTGGCGGATAACCCAGATCGTCGTCCACGTTGATCGTTCTGGCGCGTCCTGGTCACACGACGGCCCAGACTGCGGCGACTAGGAATCGGGCTCACCTTAAGACAGCCTCACCATATTTTGATTCATTCAGCCAGAGGCGGCGGGCTCTTGCATTTCCAGATGTATAGCTGTCAGCCTCCATAAGCCGTGCTCTAATCAGCAGGCTATGACGGAAACCAGCTTTCTCTCTACGCTGAGAAACATAACGCTCCTTTTTCCCCAGGCTTTCTCAGAGACTATCGCATAGATGTTACCCATGGTTCAGAGGCACCAGATGGTGCATCACTCGCCTCATCTGGATTCTCGGTCCTCATTTCAGCACGACCTTCAACATGACTATCTACCATTTCAGCATCAAGCCCATACTCCCCGGCCCTCTATGCCCGGCCGCATTTCATCCCATCGTGGGTTCCCCATTCGGGTCTCACAGCCGCCTCAGCAGCCCCACCAACCTCATACGCGCCCGAACGCCCTCAGGATGCGATTCCACCAATCCGACCACAGTGAACACCAGCTCAGGCGCAAGACCCCAAATGGAACGATAGATGCCGGGTACGATGGGACACCGGCACAGCTCGCCTCGGGGCCGCCTCCCTTGAAACATATGATACTGCCCGTTTCCAACAATGGCCCTCCCACTCCCGGTGCGTCATTACAAAATGACTATCTTGGCTTGAATCACAGCATACATCCAAGTTCTGACGGTTGGACATATCACCGGACGTCCTCCTTCGGGCATCAGGACCGTAATGCGCAGTTCGGTGTAGATGCCAACCTCCTACCTCCTGGAGCAGGTTGGCAATCAGCTCTAGATGGTGGTTCGCGGCCCGCTATTGCCCTCGACTGCGCTCCGAACCCTCAGCCCGTGGCCTATTTTCCTTACAATAATGGAGCGAGGATCCCGACTGCTCTTCAGCCTATATACCACCAGTCTCCAGGTCCCGCTTTGTTCAATAGTGGCGGCCTGCTTCCCGTACCCGCTTGGCCTGAGATGAATTTGCCAAACTACCAGTCATTGGCACATCCTGGTGTCCAGGCTTATCATGGTTTCAATGGCCAGCCCATGCTTCGTGCGCACCCAACAGATCCGCTGTCGCCCTCCGGAATCCCGCTCGGTGATTCTCGCTTGGACCCTGGGGCTGGCCATTTCCAAGCGGCTTCCCGCAGGCTGGAAACTCTCAACCTCGAATCTTCTAATGGATACGGTACACCCGGGACACCATTGCAAGACAACGACTCCCCGGCCAGGTTTCGTGTAAAGGCGCTTGCGAATGCTCACCGGGCGTATCTAGAGTTGCTAGCATACCTGCAGCAGAGCAAGAAATCCCACAGTGGCCGTTCTTCCGCATCTAAGACATCGTCGAAAATGGTAATTTTTCCGAAGCTGCCCAAGCCTCCACACAGCCCGAGGTATCCATTTGATCGGCGCCACTCAAGAAGCGGGCTCGAATTCACAGACATGATAGACAACAGTTATGGGAGCAATTCTCAGCACAATGCAACCTCAGACTTACATAGATACCCGGTGACGAACCATCAATCACGAGCTAATAATATCTCAATATCGGCGTCCTATCACCTCAGTGCTGAAAACTCGCGCTATTCGCGCGTTGATAAGGCTCGAGGTCATCCTTCCATGACACCGCTTACAGGTGCTAAGGCTGCGCTGGAGATGCTAACTCATATGTGCGAGCAAAGTGGGTGGAGGTGGGTCGATGGGATGTTGCTCGGTGGCTGCCTGCACTATGGTCTTGAGCGTTACGAGCAAGCACACGACTGGTTCTCGAGGATCGTGTCTTTGGACGCCGAGTGAGTGACCCCCAACAAACTGCCCCCCGGCCTTTCAAGAATGCTGACTAAGCACGCATGATAGTCATGTGGAGGCCATTTCAAATGTTGCTGCGACCCTCTACTGCCTGAATCAACATGACGAGGCCGAGACGCACTGGCGAAGGGCTGTCCAGAAAAAGCCAACGTACCTAGAAGCTGTTGAGCATTTGGTCGCGCTTCTATGCTCGAGGCACCGCAGCAAGGAAGCAGTCGAAATTATTGACTTTGTCCAGCGGTCTATTCGTCTAGGCGAATCACGAGTTGTTGCTACCAGGGATGCCACAGCTGCGGATCATGTTAACGGGACGTCTACGCATTCGGTCGAAAGCGGAACAAGGCTACCCAAAGCAGCAATAGACGCCGATGACCTCGTCGAAAGTTCGAGGCAACCTGGGTTCGGCTCGAGTGGATACTGTGTGCCCGGCAGTGAGAATGGCCGCGTTATCGCTCTAATCCATGCCAAGGGCAATATGCTATATGCGTTGAAAGACATCGACCGTGCTTCCAAAGCCTTTGAAGAAGCCGTGCTCATCAGTGCTGGGGGAGGGCTCAATGGCATTCAAACCCTCATTCGGAGGATACAGTCCGTTCTCGCGCCCACGGTTGTCCAAGGTGGTCTCGGACGGGACAGTCTTCAATATCACCCTTCAGGTCCGCTTTTGTTGCCACCCGAAAGAGCAAGACATACCGCGCAGTTGGTCTTTGCGGCCCACGGGGAACTCCCTGGTCTTCGCCTTGTACCGGATGGCGCCCCCAAGAAATCAGCCGTCTCGACTACGAGCAACTCGCTCCTATCTCTAGCCAAAATCTTTCAAGACGCTATGTCCAACGGGGGTACGTTTCCGAGTCTCCTAAGGCACCCTTCTGGTATTGGGGACATTTTGGCCCTCTACTACCTGTCGCTCTCCCTTTCCGAGAGCCCATCGACGGCCAACAATGTTGGGATCCTCTTAGCCAGTGTTCAGCAGTCTGGGAGCACCCCGCAAGCAAAAGTTTTGGAGACCTCCAGTGCTCCCCCTATACCCGGTATTGTCCCCGGCAGCGGTCTGCACTTAGCTCTCATGTACTACAATTACGGCCTGCAGTTGGACTCCAAGCACGTTCACCTGCACACGAACCTCGGCAGCTTGCTGAAGGACATTGGGCAGCTTGACCTTGCTATTCAGATGTACGAGCGAGCTGTGGAGTGCGATGGTGCGTTCGATATTGCGCTTACGAACCTCGCCAATGCGGTCAAAGATAGAGGTCGGGTCAGTGATGCTATTATGTACTACAAGAGAGCGGTCGAGTCTAACCCCCACTTCGCCGAAGCCGTCTGCGGTCTCTCCACAGCGCTCAATTCTGTTTGCGACTGGAGGGGGCGAGGCGGTGTGTTGTTGCACGACGGCAAGTATGACCGTTACCACGTAAACGAGCAAGGTCTACCGGAAGACGTACGCGATAGTAGAGAGGGCAGTGGTTTAACGAAAAAGGTTGTCGACATCGTCTCGAGACAGCTGGTGGACGCCTCTCGTTGGGGCACTGGCATATTGCAGGACGACTTCCTCGAGACCCTGAGCCAGCAGCTGAGAGTGTTAGTTGTGGACGACACCGACAAAGCTCTAGACCTCGGCAAAGAGCTCCGGAAATGGACTGGACGCCCATGGGAAGGATCCCGTGTTCTTCGGCTGATAGAACGCGCAATGAAGGCGGGTGTGCGGCGGTGGTATCAAGACAAGTACATCCGCGGGCAAGAATCCCGATCTGGATACCCTCGCCCAGCCCTTCCCACTTCGCTGGCAGTGCCGTCTGCACCTACAGTTCTTCCTTTCCATACATTCACCTGTCCGTTGACGGCTAAAGATATCCGTATGATCTCGCAGCGGAACGCCGCTAGAATATCATGCTCGACCCTCCGTTCCCCCTGGCTTCCGAGCTCTATTTACCCGCCGCCCCCGCCGCCTAACCCGGAACTCAATATTGGTTACGTGTCTTCAGACTTCAATAACCACCCCTTGGCTCACTTGTAAGTTCCTCCTGCGGTGAATGTAGGGATGAGAATGCCCAAAGACTAATCAGCTGTTTAGGATGCAATCAGTGTTCGGATTCCATAATCCTTTACGAGCGAAAGCATTCTGCTATGCCACGACTGCCAGCGATAGGTCTGTGCACAGGCAGCAGATTGAGCGAGAAGCTCCCGTTTTCCGCGATGTAAGCAGCTGGCCTCCTGAAAGGCTCGTCCAGCAGATCGTGGAAGACAAGATCCACATTCTAGTCAACTTGAACGGGTACACTCGAGGTGCGAGGAATGAGATCTTTGCAGCGAGACCGGCGCCGATTCAGATGTCTTTCATGGGCTTCGCAGGCACACTCGGCGCCGAGTGGTGCGATTACATCCTCGCCGATAAAACGGCGATTCCACCTCCGACATTGCGGCCAATGAGAAGTAATCTAGGTCTTGAAGACGTGTTCCGGGACGAAGAGCTTAACGAAGCAGAAGGTTGGATGTATTCCGAAAACATCATCTTCTGCCGGGACTCGTTCTTCTGCTGCGATCACGCTCAATCATGCGAGCCGGGCGAGAGGACGGTAACGTGGCACGAGGAGCAGCGACGTAGATGGAAGATGAGGAAAGAGATATTCCCCAACCTATCGGACGACGCCATCATATTAGGGAACTTCAATCAGCTTTACAAGGTATGTTAAAACTTTAAGGCTATGGGAAGATCAGATCATTGACCATGCAACTTCAGATCGACCCTACGACGTTTAGGACATGGCTTCGTATTCTTGCCAACGTTCCCAAAGCAATACTGTGGCTCCTGAAGTTTCCAGAACTCGGTGAAAATAACTTGAAGAGGACGGCAAGGGACTGGGCCGGGGACGAAGTTGCCAGTCGTATATGGTTCACCGACGTGGCCCCAAAACAGCAGCATATTTCTCGCGCTCGCGTCTGTGATCTTTTCCTCGACACCCCCGAGTGCAATGCACACACCACAGCAGCAGACGTACTCTGGTCAAGCACACCTCTGTTGACTCTGCCGAGGTACCCATACAAGATGTGCTCTCGTATGGCGGCTTCTATCTTGAAGGGCGCACTGCCGGGAACTGCTGAAGGGCATCAAGCGGCCAAGGACCTGATCGCTGACGATGATGCCCATTACGAAGACATGGCAACACGTCTTGCAGGTAGTCTGACCTACCGGCGGTCAAAAGCCGGGGATTATTGCGAGGGCCGCGGACGACTTGCCGAGATACGGAAGATTCTATTTGATGCTAAATGGACTTGCGGACTTTTCAACACCCGCCGATGGGTGTCGGATCTCGAAAGCGCGTACGAGGAAGCATGGCGGCGTTGGTTGGCTGGCGAAGCTGGTGATATATACCTATAGAGCGTTTGTGCCCTTGGTAAGGGACAAACGCACGACTCAGTGTCATGCTCCACATAGTCTTTTCCAATGGCATAGCTCGCTGACGAGCAGAGAGTCTGGGCGTCGGGGAGCTTACTTTATAATGGGGTCTGTTCCTAAGACACCAAAGAGCGAGGAGTTCGGGAGCCTTCGGGCGTGGATTGGGATCGGCCACTACACGGCTTTGCTTATGCTTCTTTGTTCTTCTCTTTTCTGTTCTCTGTTTGGTAATCTCTTGAGGACCCAATCAGTTCTTTCTTTCTGTCAACCCTGGACGGAAAGAGGGTTCGAAGTTTCATATATGATTATGATATAGAAAGGGAAAAGCGCGGTGGCGGACCTAGGACCAAGTGCTGGCGAAGGGTTTTGTTGCTCGCGATATGTGGCGGCTTTTTCCCTTTTTTTCTCTCTTCTTTTCCCCGCTTGCCTGCCTCCCCTCTACCTTTTTTTTTTTTTTTTTTTTTTTTTTATAATCGTACTATCCGAAATAGCAGATAAAGTTTTTATCGGGATAAGTTTGTTTTCGGGCTAACTTGTTACTACCGTAATAATATTAACGGTAGCTTTTAACGCGTATATCCTTAAGTATTTATATTATTATTAATCCTTAAGATTTTTTCATTTTTAATTCTGGAAATCGAATCCTTAATTATATATTCGCGTAAATCGTTTTTTAATATATCGTTTTCTTTTTATATATCTAAAGTAATAAGCGCGCTTATATTAAATAGCATAAAGTTTTCCGTATCGATTCGGTTATCTTAATAATAAATTCTTATTTTAACCTTAATATTCCTTAATCCATGCGTTTAATTCCAACTATTCGTATCATTATCACCGTTTCTTCCGGAAACGGGAAAGTAACTTATCCTTTATAAGCTTTTTTTATCCGTCGTATTTCTTTAGCTATTAGATTATTATAAATCTTATAATAAAGGCTTATTATTTTTAAAAATTACTTAAAATAATCTATTCGTTTTGTATAATCTTTATTATATTTTTTAATGGAAGTTGTAATTATTTTTAAGTTTAATTATGTTATTTAATCGATTATTATTACCTTAGTTATTTTAAAAAAAAGTCCTTAAGAAACAGATATTTAGGTATTTTATCGTAACATTTTAAATATTTTATATTAAAAGGTCTTATATCTTATTTTATTATAATTAAAGTACTTAACAATATGAAAGTTGCATTATTAAATTACGTTTAGTTTTATAAATCCTAACATCGTTTTATAAAATATATTAATTTCTTATAACGTATTAATATTAGAAAGGTACCTTAGCTTATTATTTTGCCGGTTCTTAAAATGTCGAATTTTTAAGGCGTACTGTTGGTCGTCGATTTTGACTATCATAACGACATAATTTACCCGCCTTTTAAAACGTTTATTTTTAAATATTTCTTTTTGTATTTTTTTTAATTTATCTAAAAATGTAATTATTAATACCTTTTATCCTTAATTAATTTTCGAAACTAATTAAATAAAGGAATTACCGTATCTAAAAGTTAATCCCTTTTATTTTAAATCGTTAATTTTAGTTTTAACCTTAACCTTTTTTATTTATTATTTCGAATATTTTTTTAATTTTCTTTCGAATCTTTTATAATCGTTATAAATAATTATGATTTTTGCGGACTTTTATTTAAAAGGTTTAATACTTTATTTACGAAAGGCAAGTTTAAATTAAATAACTGCATTTCCGGTTAATTATTTTATAACCAATTAAATTTAAAAGGTAAATATTATAAATTTAATTAAAAAGTATTTTAAATATATACGGTATTCTATAAAAACTTATTATAATTTAATAATAATTCGGTTAGAAAAAGTAAACTTAATAAACTTTAAAACTTTTCCGGCTTTTTTAACGTAAATTATTTAAGTAAGTTATATTAATTAAGCTGGTTAATCCGGTTAATCGCGTTACTTTATATTTGCTTATTTTATTAATTTAACCTTTTAAATGTTTAATTAATTACGGGTTTCCTTAAATATATTAATAAGTTTAATTTTATTGTTAATAAGTTACGTAACCGCGTTAATTAATTAATTAAGTTATCGTAAAACTTTTTCTTAAGAAAAATTAAATCTGGTTTTTTTATTATCGGAATTTATAGTATTATCTTTAAGAATTTTAATAAAAAAATTAAAAACGAATTAATTATTAAATAATATAATATTAAAAATATTAATTAAAGTTTAATAATATTATTAAACAAAAGTTCATAACGGTTAACAATTAAAAGATTTAATTAATTATTAAATTTAATTATACGGTTTATGTTAATAATAATATCGTAAAAAATTAAGTAATAAGGTAAATAATAATTACGTTTAGTAATCGCAAATTATTAAAAAATAATTTAAGTAACTAAGTTATATTATAAGCTAGTAATTTATCTAAATTAGGATAATAATAAGCGTATATATCTTTATCCTGGTTTAAGATGCTTAAACGGTTTAAACTCTTAAGTACGTTAAGCCCTTTAAGCTCGCATAACGTCTTAAGGAGCTTAAGGTGCTTGGCGCTTTGGGTCCTTTAAGCCTGTCACGTAATTTCTTGGCTTTGGTCGGGACCAACTTTTTGGGAGATCCGACCGTTTGTGTTGTAACCAAGACCGCTAGGTCATAACAGCGGGCCTCGGGGGCAGGTCTAATGTCGAGTCCTTCGAGGCGTTAGCGGATGGCTTATATAAGACTAGGTTCTTGTCACCTTCGAGGTCACCCATCCGCATAACTGAGCTTAGGTGTTGTCACAGTAAAGGAATTGACATATATAACGCTATTGCTAGCAATGCAATAGCGGCGTCGCTTTTGCGACAGTTATGATCCCAGTAGCGCTTCGCGCCAAGATGCACCATGGTCTAATGATAGAGTTCGTGTCAAACAAGTTCCCTGCACGAATAATTTAGCCACTCGGCAAATAACGTACCTCAAAGGGTTAGGGTTCGATTGCGAAAGTTACCGAGTCTGACATGGAAGCGTCCCATCGTACGGGCGTATTAGGGCTTGATCGCGGTTCCCGAATCCGACATGGACAAACGCCATAGCAAGGCAAATACCCCCTTCACGCACCACCCCTTTCACGCCCCACCGAAAATTCGAGACACCCTACGTACTGACCTCAACTTTAACAATATATATCTCCGTTAAATAACGCCTCCTTGAAAAAAATATACCTCTTTAATTCTTAAATTCTGGCGATTTTAATGATATGAGATTCGCTATTTAATTGCGTACTACGAAAGCAATTAATAAGGTTATAAATAAAAGGTTTATTTAAGCGGCTTTTAAGTCATATCAGGTCGATAAATAAAAGGTTTATTTAAGCGGCTTTTAAGTCATATCAGGTCGAACGCACTTATCTTCGCTGTAGAACTAAAGGAATATAAACCCGGAAAAAATATAATAAAAATCGCCAACAGGTAACCGACGTTCTAGAAAACCGTTTAACCAAATGGATCGTTACCTAGGGCCAACTTAAGTACGCTTTTCCGCATGTTCAATTTCGTACGTATACGTAACGATTTCTTATTAAATCTAATAACCGCGAACGCCTAAGAAAATAATAAGTAACGTAATTTCTTTAACGATATTACGAAATTAAACATTTTAAATGCCGGGTTATCGATTATCGGCGCTTAAACGGTATTACGAAGGTTACTTATAAAATGTTATTCGACTATTTAATGCTATTAAAGGTACGGAAAACATATTCTCGAAATAAATATAACATAAATGACTTCGGGATAATAAAAAGTATAAGAAAAAACTTTTTCGTAATGGGTAAAACCTTTAAAAGGTTTATTCTTTAAAAAAAAGTTTTTAAGCGTACGTGGATATTGGTTATAACTTATATTAACATAAACGGGCGCGCTTTTCTTCCGTTAATCATATTTAACGGCGTTAACATATAACAATAATAATTTTCCGATACGGAAAACTAACCATATAAAAATTAATACTTTACGACATCTTTATATAGCTAAATTAATATTAATATTAGGTTAAAATAATTACGAAAGGTATTTATCCCTTATACGAAACCTACTAACTTTACGGAATAGCGGCTCCTTATTATCGACGGTTATAATAATTATATAATTAAAAAGATTATATAAATCTATTTAATTAATAAGATTTATATTATATTTTTACCTTTATATTCATCGTACGTATAACAACCGCTTAATATAGGTATTTTTATATCTAAAAAGATAAGTTCCGTTATTAATTCCGAAAATATTATTACGAAAGGTCTTCGGAAATAACGAATAAAATGAATTTTTATTCGCGTTTGTTACGCTTAAAAAGAAATTATAAAAGTTTTACGATATATTAAATAAGGCTTTAATATTTCGAGAATATAACTTATTAATTTAAATAAGGCTTTAAAAAGCTTATATATGAAAAAAGTAGCGGTACGAGAAATATGTCAGATATAGGGGACATCAGTTGTATTGTTGTATTAGGCTAGATACGTGTGCTGTTGCACGCGTACAGCGTTAAGTAGCTTCGCCACGGAACATGTATAGGCCGATCAGTAAGTGACCTTTTCGTATATGGGGTACGCTACGCACCCCCCAGCTAGCTGATACACCCCTTCAACGCCTTAAAATCTTCACAGCGTTAATCGTCATACTTTATTACTTCCTAAAGCCACAGCTATCCATTCTACCTTTCCTCCGGCGATTAAATCCTTATAATCAACCAATTTTTCGTTTAAAATAACCTTTAAAACTTTCCTCCGTTAATTTAAAACTTTTATAATATCCATTAATCCTAGTTACTTTTTTAAAATTCCTAAAGGTTTTTCGTAATAAGGCTTTAATTAATCCATTAACCAGTATATTGCCTATAGGCGTATAATCCATTTTAATTAGGTCCTTTTCTGCTACTTTTGTAACTAGTAATTATATATATTTACGTACCGTAACTTTATTTATAAAAATGCGATATCGGCGTTAATTAACCGTATAGTTTATTAATTATCGTATTACATATTTAGCGGTCTTATATCGAAATCTATTTTTAGTTCTTTAATTAATCGAAAGCTAAATAAGGTTTTTTTAATAACTTATATAAAAATAATAATTCCGTTTTAATTATAAAAATAATAATTCCGTTTTAATTATAAAAATAATTATTATATTTTATTTATTCGCCCGTTATTTTATTACTTTTCCGAAAAGTTTTATTATATTAATTTAAAAACTTTTTCGATCGATTATATTATCCGTAAAAAAGGCGTTATTTTAAATATTTATTAAGTTTTTATTACCGAACTATAACGTTAACGTTTTGGTACCGATTAAATATAATGTAATTTTGTTAATAACGTTATAATATGCGTTATTAATATTTTAATTTTATCGTGCAAATTGGGATACCGTAAAGGATATATTAAATCGCGTATTAATTATAATATATAAAATAAAATTGATATTTTTTTAATATTTATTAATTAAATTTAAATAAGCCAGATTAAAATTTAATAATAATTTAACGCTTATTATTAATATTTTAAGAAATTATTTAAACTTTTTTTAAGAATTAAGTTAAATAATTTATTTATAAAATTAAATTAAAATAATTAAACGTTTTAATTAAATTTATTTTTAATTATTTCGATTTTAAAACATTATTATAAACTTTTATTATTTATAAAGGTATATTGTTTTTATATTTATTAAATTAATTAATCGATAAAGTCTTAATACTTCTTATTATACGTAACGGTTATATCGTCGACGTAAAAAAATAAAAGCATCCTTTAATAAAAGAAATAATATAATTCGTAAGGAACGGGATTAAATCTTAAATTTTTAAATATGTTAATAAAATCCTTTTACTAAAATAAAGGCGATTTTTTTAATCCTTATAATACCTTTTTAATTAAAAATATCGTATTACGTTATAAATATGTTAGAGGCGTTTTTATATATATTTTATAAAATAAGTTCGCGTTAACGAAAACGTTTATAATGTTATATTGCTTAAACTTTAAGTTAAATTTAGCCGTAATAATAATTAAAGTTCGAAATATTTTTTTGCGAATATGAATGCGTATATATTACCATATATATTCTTAAATTATTAATTACTTCGTACGACGAAACGGGCCTTATATTTTTAAAATTAATTATATTTATTAAATTTATAAACGTATATTTATATGCATTTTAATACTTATTTCCTTTTAATAAATAATTAATTAACAGTTTCCTAAAACTTTATTTTTTATAACTTTATAAGTAAGCCGTTTCGGCGTTACGAAATATTTTCCTTAACGGGTATATATTTAACTTTTTTTAGCTTTACGGCGGTTTTAGCAAATTTCGCCTATATACCCGGTTAAATAACTTAAGTAACGTTTTTATTTTTAATATATTAAAACCTTTCCGATTAAGGCGGCGCGTATTTCGGATCTTTAATTTTTTTTAAACTTCCGTAACTTACCGGCCGGTTATTACGCGTACTTACAAAATGAGTTATTCGTTCTGTATTAAATGTAACCTTCCAAATTTTATAATTATTTTTAATAATACCCTTTCGGTTCGGAACGTACGGAAAGCGTATATTTACGACCCTTAAAGTACCTCCGTTTTTTACCGTTACTTTATATTAAACAAAAAGACCGAAACTTAAGGTTATTTTTATAATTTCCGCCGGCGTAATAATCATAATAATTATTAATATAAACGTTAATAACGGTAATAATTTACGGGTTAAAAATAATTCGAATAAAGCGGTCGTATAAGGATAATTAATTTTATGCGAATAAGCTTATTTTTTCTTATCCCGTACGTCTTTTTCGTTTATGTTATTTTGGAATTATCTTTCCGATTTAACCGGTAATTAAATTCCGTTTAAGTTTTTATCCTTTTTTTAGATATATATTAGGTAATTATTAACCTGATCAGGTATTTTTACTTATCGAAATAAAATCCGCAGTTTGTTTTCCGTAACGTAAAAAGGGTTGTTTTTAAGGTTTTTAATATTATTAAAGAGAGTAATTTTTTCGTTAAATTATACGTTTCGAATAACGATAAGTTTATTCGTTAATAAATTCCAAACTTCGTAAATATTTGTTAATCGGTAATTAACGAAAAAGCTAATCCATATTTTAGGATTTAACTTTTAAAGCCTTTATTCTTTTTTTATGGCGGTAATTATTATAACGTAAGTTATATAGCTATAAGTACGTAAATAAACCTTTTAAAATTTCCGATTAAATATTATAACGCCGTTTTTATACGCCAAGTAAATATAATAAACATTATATAAAGTTTGCTAAAAAAAAAAAGAATATTTAAGGGTGCGGTTATATAAATATATTGTTATTTTAAATATATATACAATTAGGAACGCTAGTAATTTAGCGCTATTTTGTATCGTAATCGTTTTTTTTCTTTTGATTATATCCTTTAAACGTTCTGCACTCCCGTTCTAGGCCTGGGTATATAATACTAAAAGCTCAAGTTTAATACTGAAAGGAAACGATTAAAGCATATTTCTAAATTAATAATTTTTCAAAATTTCGTTATCGAATTCGATTACCGATAAAAAAACCTTGTCTTAGTTTTTCAAGATTCTTAAAAAGTGTTAAAACGTTATAATTAATATATCTTGCTTTCCGTTTTTTAAGTAAATATCCTAAATAAAGCTTAAGTATTTATCGGTAGTAAACATAACGTATTTATATCCTTTAAGGTTTTTTTCGAAGTTAGTAAAATCGACGGCGATTTTCTGGCCTAATCGGAATGCTTCCTTTCGAAGTTCGCGACGTATTTATCTTTTCGCCTTCGCCTTACCACATACTTAATATTCGATTATTATAAAACCCTTTAATCGAACTCCTTTAATATAAAATTATAACTAGGCGATTATTTCGGGCCTTTGATAACCTAGGCGTAAATGCCATATAATACCGTTACTTATACGTAATAATCTTTTTGTTCATAAGTTAACGTTTTATTTATAAGTTATAAAAAATATATAAAAGGTAATTACGTTAATACTTTCGATAACGAACTAATTAAACTTATTTATTAACGTTATCATAACTTAATTATATTTATTTTAAATATAATTATTAATCCCTTAATTATCGTATTAATAACCTTTCTTCCGGAACTATTAAAGTAATATTAGGTTATATGCGAATTTTTCGTAATGGGCTATATTATAAAGCCGTAACGCTTTCGTATCGCTAAAGCTTTAAAGTAATATATTAACCTTTTTATACCCTTTAATCGGGACGAAATTATTACCTGCGTATATTTCGTTACCTTATACGGTTAGCTCAAAATTTAGGAATATACTAATAAGGTTAAAGATATATATCGTAAACCTTAAGTTTAAAATGGATAAATTCCTTAAAAAGTAAAACGAAACGCTTATAACGTTGCGTTAATTAATAATTAAAAAGTACGTTAAAATTCGTTTTATTTTTTTAAAAGGTTTATTTATTTTTATAATTAAATCCTTTATAATTTTCGATAAACGATTAATTTTTCCTTTAAAGAATAATTAATAATTATTCGGTTTCGAACGAATAATTTTAAACTTTCGTTAAATCGAAAACCTTTTAAAACTTTATTAAGGAATGCATAAAAGTATTAAATTAGCTTTTAATAACTACTTAAGTACGTTTCGTACCGTATACCTTATGCATTTAACTTTTAACGCTTCCGCTTATTAACGTTTCGGTCCGTATAGGAACTTTTACGATTACCTCGTTTCGGCGTTCGTACCGGAATCTTTCTTCGTAACTAAAAGTTAATAAGTTTAATTTCTTTTTAATCGGGGTTATCCTAATTAATAAAATTCGTAAAAATCCCGTAAAAAGTAAGAAACGTTATTTTAACGTTTTTCGATGTAAATAATTAATGGGTTATAACCTGGTAATTTAGAAATTTAGCTGTTACTTCTTAATAATTAATCGTACCATTTTTAATTTCTATTTCTTTTTTTACCATTTAAAAAATTATTATCCAGGTTTTTACGATAAAAGCCAAAGTTATATATTAGTCGTTAACCCATATAATTATTATATTCGTTTTTGCGATATTATATCGCTATTTTTGGGTTATAACTTTTTATTATTTTACGATTTATTCGTTTAACTTTTTGCCAGATTTCGAAGTTTGCTTTAACTTTTCGCGGTATTTTCGTTAAATGTTCATTAATAACTTACTGTTATATACTTTACCGGACTTAGCTAGCTTAATGTATTATTTTGGTAAGTTTTTCCTTAAAAAAACCTTAGTCCCTTAATCGCTGGAAATATAAACTTTAGGACTTATTTCGTAAAGTCGTTAATACCCTTACGGAAGGTATCGTACTTTCGATTTTTATAAATATATGTTATAAATTCCTAATTATAAGCTTATTTACCTTCGGTCATTATTTTAAGAACGTTTGTAAAATAACCTATAAAGTTAACGTTTTCGAATATACTGTTAGAAGTTAAGGTATTATTTCGCGTTTAAAGACGAACTTGTTTTTTCGGATATAAGGTTATATCGGGTTTTGTACGTTTAACAAGCTACGAACGTAACTAATTAAAATCGATAAAGTCTCAAATATTAAGCGCGTACGCTTTAAATTAAAATTCGCCTTTAAAGCGGTCTCAGTCCTTAAGTTTTTAATAAATAATTTAAGATATCGATTATACGGTCGCCATTGTTACTATTAAAGTATATTAATGATTTTTATTAATATATAGCCTATATCGTCTTAATAATAGCTAATTAATGGATATTTACGCGAATTAAGCGAATAAGATTCTTAATTGTTAGATATAGGGGATATTTGTTATGTTGTTATATTAGGCTAGATACGTATGCTGTTGTATGCGTACAGCGTTAAGTAGCTTAGCCACGGAACATGTATGGGCCGATCAGTAGGTGACCTTTCCGTATATGGGGTGCGCTACGCACCCCCCAGCTAGCTGACAAAATATACCGGTTACCAAACCGTCTGCCATCCTACAACAGCCCGATTTTCTTAAGCTAATCACTTTAATAAATTTTAATACATTTAAATCTTTAAACGATTTAAAGACTTTCGAAAAAGCCTTAATTAAAGTTAACTTAACCTTTAAGAAAATTACCGGTCGGCTTCTTTTTTACGAAATAAGCAAAGTATTTAACGTTTTTAATAACGAATTAACCGCTTTCGAAAATTATAATAATTAATTAACTTTAGCCCTTAAAAAGGCATGTCTAAAAAAGCTTAAAAAGGTCGAAACTAATCTTAATTAAAAGTTCGTACGGTTAAAAAAACGTTAGGGAAGTAAAGGCAGGGCTAAAAAGCAGCCCGTAAGAACTCTTCTTTATCATTCCGCAAAACGAAACCCAAAACGAAAATAAGGGAAAAAAAGAATATGATATTAATAATTCTGATTATATAATAATACGATTACGTTAAATTTAAGGTGGATTACAAATATTGTTATTAAGTTATTAATTTTTGAATAAATAAATAAGTTGGAGCTAGCCTTAAATTGAGGGTGGGGCGTGAAGGGGGTATTTACCTTACGGGCGACAAAGACCTTGGACGTTGTGGGTATCTATACCATACATATATTACCCTGACGGCCAATATCTGGGGGGTGTGTCACAGTAAAAGAATTAACATATGTAACGCTATTGCTAGCAATGCAATAGCGGCGTCGCTTTTACGGCAGGTGTTCTGGATATTCGTCACCTAGACGCTCCCTTTCAGTGGTTCCTTTAAGTCACCATAATCGCACTGAGGACAGGTGGCATAAAACTTTCGAGCGAATCTGCTAATTCCGACTCTCAGGAGTCTGTATATCAGAAGGATTGCGCACAATATGGTAGTTGTAGTGTGAATATTTGTCCAGAGTTCAAGATCGTTAATTGCGACTGCGATATTAGTTCGAAGTCCCACAGGAGCTTGACTTCAACATCCCTCGAGAGCTCTGCCGCTGCCTGCTCGAATAAAGCTATAACTTCAGGGCCGTAAACGGTGACCTCCAATGGCAGACCTAAGCAGCTCTCTTCTGTTCTGGGGTTCTTGCGATGCTCTCCCTCCCACCCACCAGTGGAATGACACTGGGTAATTTGAGAGACTGAACCCGGCATCATACTGGCGACAAGTGTATTTTCTCATGGCCGCGAATATTGACCCTCTTCAAATTGAAGGTCCGAACGCTTCCGGCTCCAACTGATCCAGCCTAACTGATCCATGTCGACGTATAGTTGCCGTACATGTGGGAGAGATTCAGTGAGAATAGTCTTCAGGAACTCACGCCCAAAGTGGGTGCTGTTGATGATCTAGGCTGGTATAGCAAGTCTCTCGAGTCGATGAGCCAAGGGTTGCTTGGCGATACGGTCGAGCATTGTCAAAATCTTCCAGAGCGCCCAGTTCAGGGATAGTAAAACATGTCGGAGCTGAAATTGGCAAGGGATGGGCTGCTTGGTGGAGAAGAGCGTGTCACCGTGCAAAGCAGCTGCATAGCGATCTTACGAGCTTCACGATTGACTCGAATCATTGGGAATCTTTCGAGATATCCTTTGCCCTGAGGCTTTCTTCTTGCGATGAAGTGCTCTAAGTATTTCGCGGGCCCTGGGACAGCGTCAAACAAGAGATCCGACTCGTAATCGGAAGAGCAGTCGAGCAATGCATTGGACGAAGAGTTGGACTCGACCACTGATGTTAAGGAATGTGACCCAGTAACCGGGGCGAAGACGACGACAGTGCGAAAAGGGAAAAATGCTTCTTATTTTTACACGCTACCAAGCCTCCGAATAACAAACAAACCTCTACTCAGAAGATAAATTATGGGCTGCGGGGAAACATATCCGGAAGTTATACAATAAGCTTTCGAGATCAAGCAAAATTCTCGCACAGTTACGGACGGGTAAAATCCCCGTTAATGGGTACCTATACCGTATCGGTGCGGTAGATTCCCCGATATGATTTTATGGGTAGGCGATCGAAATAGTAAATGACTTTCTATTTCGATGTACGAAGTGATTGGCGGACCGTAGAACGGAACTCCAGCACCAACCCCAAATTTGGGCAATCTACCTTTCCACCTAGGAGGTAAATATCCGTCAGATGATGCCAAATAGAAACCAAACTGTACAGCTGTAAAATTAACCATACGTTGTGTTATTTTTACTGGGAGATTGGCACAAAGCGCCATATGATATAACTAATACATTTCCAAGTAAATCTGTAAGTCTGGGGGCCGGAATGAAACGCGACGTATGAAGTAAACTGAGTTGGCCCGTCTGGAATCGATACTGGTAGCCGGTCTGATTAAATCGCCAGAAATAGATTTAATATCCTTTAGGTCCCTATTAGGTGGCCGGCCATGAGGGTGGGAAACTACGCAGAAGGCGTGAGTCGCCTTACCCCTATTCCAACATGAATGCCTCCTATCAGCGGCGCATCCAAAGTTAAATGGCGATAAGGGCGCGGCATACTCCCCAACTGAAAATCCCGCTTACTCGCGATGTTGTAGAAGGTAGTTTTGCGCGAAGTGGACATCCGCGGTTACAAGGCGGTTTCCAATTCCCCGTCGGCGCATCACAAATCCCCCCCCCCAAAAAAAAGGGGGGTTCCTACGGGGACTAGAGTTCATTCCATCCTGATATCGCCGATATCTGATATTGCTTGGACACCTCGCTGGCTGCTCACATCGGGGGGAATGGTCCGGTTGGATAGCAGCACGATATATTGAAATAGCAAGAGCATCTGATGAAAGACTTGGCTAGCGCGCTTCTTTTTCACTAGGATTTCCTAGAGAACTAATGTAGAGAAGCTGCTTCGCGCACATAGAGTCGCTTCATAACAAGCGATTAGATTGCGCAACGGGCTCGTCAGGATGCCCGGCGTTTACTTGCCCATTGTGATTTTCTTGGCGAAGTCACTTTCGCAAGTGCAGCATCTCAAGTTGCTCTGACGGACTGTTCTGTGGTTGCTTGAGGGCAATTTATCACCCAAGGCTATGGCAAACATTTCCCGGCCTTGCCATTCCTCGCGAGGCCGTGTTCCATGTTAGACCACGGTTATTGAGGGTATGCTTCGAATCATATAGGGTTTGATTCTGTTATCGGTACCAGCGCTTCACATAGTGTATACACAATCGATTGCTCATCGAATGGACTAGGTATACCCAAGTTGCCGCCGGTAAGTTGCACAGACGATAGTAATAAGACTGGAGGCGGTAGTGAGATATTATGACGTGAAGATAGCGGAACTTAGAGACAGCACCTGGCATCAACTTTCCAACTCGAAACTCGAGTTACGGGTGCGCCGGAACCGCCTTGTAGGTTTACGGAAAAGCTGCCGCACCATCACGATTCGCCTCCCGTTGCTTGAAGCCAGCTCTATCATCGTCAGGTAGTCCATATCGCTTAGTTCGTATGTGTCAGCGATATCGCCCCCCTCATCCATCTTGCCCATTGCGAACGAACCTGTGTCTCCCATCCCTTTAGCGGGATATGACCTCGACCCCTATTTCCCTCCCACACGCAAATCCCACGCAACCAGAACCGGCCAGTGCAGAACCAGAGCTGCACCAGGACGTAGACCCGGAAGCAACCCCCAGCAACGGTCTACCGGAGGAGGCTATAACATGACCGCGCCAAGTGCTCCGGGCCGTCCGTGTCGAAGCGCTGCCACCACCCCCAAACGGGGGTCGTAACCATCATCCCGAAGGTCGCCAAACGCTCCCGAGATGGTGAGAAACGATAGCTTCCTGGGGTGGGAGTATAGGTGCCTGTTGGGATCTCCCTGGAAGTACCCGCAAGAACAAGGTTCTAGGAAGCAGCATGGCGGGCAAACCGTCACAGACGAGGGCTGAGAGGCACAACATGTAGTAGACATCATGGGCATCATGTGCGTTGGCCACCTCTGCATTCGGGCGGGAAAATCGAATGGCCAGAGCTCTTCTGTAAAATATTTGCTACAAGGTTGCTATTTCTGTTTTTGTCAATCTGTAGTGCTAGCCGCTTCCCTTGAAGCCGGCGCTTTCCATTTCTTGAGACTGGCGCAACGCGTCGGAGATATTTCGGGCAATAAGTAAGTGAATCAGCCAACACCTTTGCTATAGTGTCCTGCGGAAGCATCTCGATTGTGGGTTTAAGGGGCCAGAGAGGATAACAAGATGCGGAGCCGCATTACTTGGCACCGTTTACCTTCGCCAAAGAGGACGGAAGGCAGTCTATGTAAGTGATTTATGGGAAGAAGAGCCCAAGAGAGCAGCGTGTATTGAGCCAAAATACGTTTCAAACTAGGTACAATAATCGCAAGCGAACGACAGACTCATGAAACCCATCCGGCGACCACCTCAAGGGTAGGTCTTCCATCGCACCACGACGCGGACCCGATACGCCTCAAGCGCGCTTTCGGAACACGAAGATCTCGCCCTCGGCCTGGTTGTCGCTGCTGGCGAAGAGGCGCTCGCCGGCGGGGTCCCAGGCGAGGCCGGCAAGGCGCATGCAGGAGCTAATGGTCAGGCCGGGGGAGTTGCAGCTGCCGGGGTTCTGGGCGGCGAAGACGTCGACGCCGAAGTTCTGCGCGTTGCGGGCGGGGACGGGGTCGTAGTTTCCGTCGGCGTTCCTCCGGAAGGGGATCTCGAGCACCTTGTAGCCGCTCGACGGTTGCCGGTTCCAGCTGCCGTGGAAAGTGATGTACAGGTTCTCGCCGGCCGGGTCGAACGCCTGGCTGATGGGCGCCATGTGCGCCAGGAAGCTGAGACGCGGCGGCACCGACCGCTGCTCGCAGGTGGCGTGCGTGAAGCTGGCGTTGGGCGTCAGGGTGAACTGCGACCCCGTCTGCAGCCCCGGGAAGGGCTGCGGGCTCCAGACTGTGAAGCAGGTCGGGTAGCCGTACCAGTTATTGGCCGGGGGGTTCTCGGGATCGCCCACTGCGCATCATCGGTGTTAGAAAGTGGATCGGTCGTGGGGCTGTCGGCGAGTACACTTACGATAGTTCAGCTCCTCGGCTGGGTTGTCGATGTGGATATCCTGGCCGTTGTACGTGAAGCTGTCGCCGCTGTTCTCGGACGTCCAGACATGGCCGTTGGGGTCGAAAGACATAGCGACAGAGTTCCTAAGTCCGAAGCCGACGACAGTTCCCTGCGTGTTGTAATTGTAGCCGTTGCCCGGGACCGCGCTCATGTCAAAGGCCTTGATAATAGAACGGCCCGTGCGGGGGTCGGACGTAGGGTAGTCGAAGTTGCTGTTGCTGCCCACAGAGATGATGACAATGTTCGGGTTCCTGGGAGAGACCATGATGCTTCGCGTGGAGTGGATACCCTGGGCCATGCCGTTGACCACGACCCTCTGGTTGCTCAGCGTCATTGCGGCCGGGTCATAGGTCCATGACCAAGCCTGGGTCTGCGAGCTCGCGTAAAGTGTCCTGCCGTCAGGGGTGAGGGTGAGTCCATGGTTCAGACCGGCATTGGAATATAGGGTCCTCGTGCTATTGACACACCCGTCGGGTCCAAAGGTGTGAACCGATATGCCCATGGTTGCCTGGAGGACTAGCATATGGCCCAGTGGATCGAAGATAATCGTTCTTGGTTGGCGGACTCCGCCCACAATCTTCGTCATCTGCCATCCCGAGTTGACCGTGTTTGCATATCTGGGCGCCGGAACACCGGAGCAGCTTGTCGGGAATGGGAACGATGGCGGCTCCTGAGAGAGAGCTTGTCGTATCCATTAGCTTCGCCCATGCGTTAGGATCAGGTGGCCTCTTACCGGTGCCCAGTAGGGCGGTCGCGCTTGTAAACGCAGAGATCCAACGCATATTGATCCGCAGGGGTAACCCCAAAAACCTGATAATGGCTATGGGGATCAATTTGGGATCCTACGGAGGAGATATCTGCTACTTAAGTTAGATCATGTAAGAGTGGGAGACCGAGCGGATCGTCACGGGTCCTCGAGAGTGCCGGTACTATATATTATCCGCCACCATCGCTTCATCCTCTGTGCCATATGTCTGTTAGTGCAGTCCAAGCCTTTGTGGTGGTATAAAAAGCGGAGAGTCGTCGTAGCATGCTTCTGATCGCCATCTCAAGGTTCGGCAGTCGAACATGGGCCGGATATACCCTTCCAAGTGCAAGGGCTAGGATAGTCCTAATTGGTTCTTGCTTCCCACTCATTGGCTATGTTTTGCCAAGCTGAACATGTCCTGTCGACGTGTGGTAGCTCCGTGACGCCAAGTTGCATTACTGAAGATCCAAAAACAGAAACAACCTCCTCTGTTGAGCAGCGGAAGGAGAGACATAGATTGACCTAATTAGGCGAGAAACCAGGAGTCGAAAAGGGAAAGCGGCGTGATTGGACTTCGAATGGATTTTCCACTTTTGCCGGCTAATATCAGGTGTTGATGAGGCAGATCAGGTCCTACGCCAATAAGAGAAACTATGTAATATCAAATTGAAACCAGTATCTGATAAACGGTATGGCCAGCTACCCGAACAACATTTTCGGGAGCCGGGGTGCGCAGTAGAGGGCATCGATCTGTCTCAAGCTATGACCAATCCCATCCAGCAGATATATATATATATATATAACAACATTGCCGGTAGCTGCTGCAGCATAATCAGAAGGTGAATTATACGATGTGAGGCTGGCTGCCTTTTACTCCTAGCATTTATAGACAAGTTCCTATACACCGGAGAGGTTCGGCAGGATTAGAACCGAGAAATGCGATATCTTGCTCTTTTCCTTCCTTGAGCACTTCGAGGTGTATGTTCCTTAGATGGAATAAGTAGGCTTAGGCGTGATCAAATCACTGCGAGCGAGCATTTGAGGATATAGCTTTTGGACTTGAATCAATGGACAGTACTAAAGAGCAGATCTCAGCCGTGGACAACGTGTTTCCATTTTGATGAAGTTGAGTTTAGCACACGCTGATAAGCCCTGACAAGTTCACGAACCTATCGTTGCTGAAAAGCTTGGCGTGTATGAGCACAGACCGCCTCTCAAACCACGGGGTTCCCATCAGCCACTAAGCACCAGCCTCATTTCCTTGACTAGCGGCGATTGCGGCTAAAACGCTAGTTGGACCTGTCCAAGGTTGCGTTAATAAGTTGTTCTTGTTATGCCTTACCTCGAGGTTTGGGCTTGTCATGCTTCCATCCGAACTTGGATAAGAAGAGTGATTTAGAGCGAACATAAATCGCCGTGGGAGGAAAGATATGGAGTGGGAAGCCAATGCTTTTCGTGTTTCTCCTGGACGCGTAACCGTTCTAACCCCAGTTAGAGAATATGCAGTGTTATCGGTATCCGCTCTTATCGGGCTCCTCTTGTGGCAACTGTGTTTGTACCTCGTATCCATAACCTACTAACGCTTAAGCAGTACAAGAAGGTACAGACCATCTACGGCGAGAAAAACTTCGACGCTTCAATGTTCGTCCAACATACATATCTGATCTGCACCGCTGGGCAACATCTTCCTCCCACTCGTCCCTAGCCTTTTTTGTACCGTTTTGTACTTATCAGTCCCTACAAAGTGCCCCCCTATCCGAATCCCCTATTGACCCTAATTTTCTTCAATTGCCTTCTGGAAAGCCTAGACTCGAGGAGGCCCTTCATCAACAATCCGTCTTCCATCATTTTCCCACATCTCCATCTTTGCTGTTGACCCCTTCGCATACATCATCTATATCAAACTTACATGAATTCCCTTCGCATACGCGATTAATCGGTCGATTGCACCACCGTAGCTGGGCTCGCCTCTAACGCTCTCTCTCTCTCCCATTCACCGGGGCACACCACGTAGCCGGTGATCCGTGATGGATCTCTTCAGGCGCGCTTATAAGCGCGTGCCCTACTCATCGACCTCGCCGCTTCCCTTAACCGACGAGAAGGAGAGGCCGCCGACGCGACCTACGCATCGTCTGGTATCACGCCTCTCTTTCTTTCGGAGGCCTCTGAGGCTAAGGGGGAACTCGAGCATATCCGTTCCGCTGGGCGTCGTCGTGCTTTTCCCCTGCATCGTCGTCATTCTCATACTCGTGCTTTTCGTGAGGCATCCAGCATCTCCAGGAAGGATATTAATGCCAGCTGGAGCCCCGCCAGCCATTAGGTAAGTGGGCTATGCGGGTCACGGTCGCATCCTTCGTTCAGAGGCGCTGACTGCGGAATGCTGGCCAATAGGAAGATTAGCGAAGAACATGATAAGGTGTTTGTCACCGGCTGTCTCGACCCCAAAGAGGAAGTCAACAAGCCGCGAGCCAACGCTGCTTTCGTCGTCCTCGCCCGGAACAAGGAGCTTGATGGCGTGATCCAGTCTGTCAAATCCATTGAACGTCACTTCAACAGATGGTTCCACTACCCCTACGTCTTCCTAAATGACGGCGAGTTCAACCAAACCTTCAAGGATATAGTCCGCAACTACACCTCGGGTACTGTCGAGTTTGGCAGGGTTGGCCCGGAGATGTGGGGATACCCAGACTGGATCGACCCCAAGGTTGCAAAAGAAGGTATCGCGAAGCAGGGCGATGCTGCTGTCATGTACGGTGGCTTGGAGAGTTACCATGCCATGTGCCGCTTCTACTCGGGATTCTTCTACAAGCACCCCCTCCTTGCTAAATACGAATGGTACTGGCGCCTGGAGCCGGAGATCAAGTATTTCTGCGACATTACTTAGTACGTCTTTTCTTGCCTCGAACAGTTGCCCCCGGTCATCCTACTAACCATGTCTTAGCGACCCCTTCCTTCATATGATCGAGAGCAACAAGACCTATGGCTTTACTATCGCCGTCAAAGAACTCCGCGAGACGGTGCCCAACATCTTCCGCTACGCCTCTGCCTACAAGCGCCTCAATAACATTACTTCCCAGGGTCTCTGGGAGATGTTTGTTGAGCCGCGCGAACAGCCGCCGCCGGAGGTCCCTGAGAATGACCCCGACTACAAACCCCCGCTGCCCGAAGAGATCATGCGCACCGACCCTGGCCGCACCAGCTTGCCCGAAATCCATCCCGAGGCCATGGAGGGCGAATCGTATAACATGTGCCATTTCTGGTCTAACTTCGAGATCGCTAAGCTCAGCTGGTTCCGTAGCAAAGAATACGAGGACTTTTTCGAGATGATGGACCGCAGTGGCGGCTTCTGGATGGAAAGAGTATGTATCATATGTCGTCTCCGTTTGCCTATCACATCTATGGTTACTGACTTGAGTTAGTGGGGAGATGCGCCTATCCATTCCCTCGCCGCCGGTATTCTCTTGGGCGTCAAAGACATCCATTATTTCCGCGACTTCGGTTACAGGCACACGACTATCCAGCACTGCCCAGCAAACGCGCCCGCCCGCCAGCTTCCGCATGAGCCCTTCCTGGAGAAGACTACTCCGGAGAATAAGAGGGAGGAAGAAGACCAGTATTGGGCTCAATGGGATGAAGAGAAGGAGAACGGTGTTGGCTGCCGTTGCCGCTGCGATACGGATATTGTCGATGTCGAAGGCAAGGAAGGTTCTTGCTTGGCTGAGTGGGTCGACGTCGCTGGTGGCTGGGCTTCGCCATAGAAGGGCTTGGCCTCAGCACATCCGACTGCTACCGTGTGGGACCACAGCAGCTGGCATACACTGAGCAAGATGTTCACCGATCAGACACTGTGGGTTCCCGGACAGGCCGCCTCACAAATTGTTCGATAGAATATTCTCCAGCTACATATAGGGCCGGCGTCATGGGGTTGATTTTGAACGACATGTACGTATTTCTGCCTCCGATAAGCCACGACTTCTCGACGTAATATCAAGCTTGCCGCTGAAGGGGGGCTGGAGGGAGGGAGGGAGGCACAAGGTTTTGCGAATGGGCGCGGAATATTACGATTGAAATGTTTCCCAGGGAAGCTCATCACGGCGCAATTGTTGTAGTTCCAGCGGTTTTTGTGAGTGAGCAAAGTCCAGAAAGTGATGACGGCATGTGGGAGCATGGCAGGCAGGCAGGCAGGCAGGCAGACGAGCATGTAGAGGAGCCGGCGGAGTTCGGCTGTACGGAGCCTGACTTCAAACCCCCGACATATATATGTCTAGATTAAGGGGGGCTAAATAGTACTTAATATTGTTGCATCAAGTTGACGAACCCTGTCTGTTCTATATCTGCTTGCGTTGGATTTACCATCTGAATACTGCTATGAGCGTCTTCGCGTGTTCCTAGCTGAATTCTGAGCGTTACTTGGGGACGTAGATTGGTCCCTTTTTATATTCGAATTGTACATGATAATATTTACCCGGGTGTTTTTAAACGTTATAGATGTAACATGTCATTCCATGTCGACTTTATCAACATCTTTTACAGCATAGAGAGACGAATTCAGGGGGCACACGTTAGCTCGGCCAGGAGGCGACTTGGAGCAGCCAGAGGTGGCTGTTCGTACGTGTCTTGTTCGATACGACGGGCCGTTGCTTAAAAGGGGGGGCTGGAACAGGATTCACATGTAAGCGGGTCAGCCTCCCACCTCAATCCATCGCATTGCCATGAAGTACTTAGATAGAGAGTCGCTCTGCCTCGTAGACTCCCGATAACCACCCTGACGGACGGCATTACGATTTAAATAGCTGCTTCAAATCCATCGAGATGCGACGAGTGTCACATGGTAAGGAGCCAGACTCAAGTGTAAAGGGACTAATGAGTCCGTGGCGTAGAACAACTCTGTGAGAGGTGATAGGTGGGGGGGGCACAGCAATTAGACAACAGGTGTACATAGACAAGATATTTGGCGAACCCGGCCCCCCGAGCTTCTCAAGGGGTTTGGAGGCCTTGAACCTGTAGAGCAGGTGCAAAGATTATTAGCCCCTGATTTACCGCCCCTCTTAGACTGACGTACAAGGTGATCCATCGTAAGCTTGGTGCGCTTGATATCGTGCCGAATATCTGCGAGCAAACCTCCTATACGTATCTCGTAAGTCTATCACGGCTCGTTAATAAACAAGCTAACGAGCCTGTGCCTCCTCATCGGTCGTCACGTCATCCTTAAAAATAAGCAGAGAAGCAAGGGGCCTGTATTTTTACCCTATGGTCCGAAGGATCTCATGGAGCCTTATCTCTCGCCTGTCCCGTGTCGTCTCGCGCGGCCGGTTCTTCCTTTCAGCCAGGCCGACTTGACGCCAGTTCTGCTGGAAGTTCTCAATCATTGCGCGTTGGGCAGGTTGGGGACGGGAAGGTGCATTACGACCATACCGTGTTATCGCGCGACATAATCCCGACCTTCCTTTGCGCCCTTACCTAAAGTCCCCCTTTTGGCGACACTGGTTAGGCAGTCGTACTGACCAATGCCGTGCTTATTACGCAGCTACTACTGACCCTGAGAGACAAGCGGGATTACAGGAATCCCATCTTTTTCGACAGACGCGAATACTGTGAAGAAAGCCTTTGTGGATGACCTCCGGACTCTCTCCGATAGCTGGTTCCGCCCGGTACGCTTACTTCCCTGGGCTATCTCGAACCGGGATCTCCACGTCGAAGGGCTTCTTCTCTTAATCAACGCTAATAACAGATAGGCCGGTGGTTCCTGACTGTCTCTGTTGCCCAAACACACCGATCCCGGCCACCGGCTCTCGCTGAAGGTGACTATCGAGAGGCGGCCAACAGACTTGGCAGTCAGGAGGATCGGAGTACTCGTTTCCCCTTCTTAGACCCTCCAAAGGCCGCCGGTATGAATGGAATGGGCGTTTCGGCCCATCCAAGGGCGTCGTCGGAGGGCTTCTTCACCAGATCAAGAATAACAAGGAGGCGAGGCCGTCTCACAGAATTACATTACGAGGGGGCGGTCTAGAAGCCGTACGTATAGGGGGCGTTAGTTACATCAGCCTACAAGAGAGAAGACGTGTATAAGCCCCTAGTGCACAAACGGCGCCAGCCGATCCCGCCTTTTTATTATTCACTCCTTACACACTCTTCATTACCTGCCGCGTCCCCAAGACTTTCTGAGCAAGAGTGGATATCAAGGGCTATCTAAAAAAAACATCCATCGACAAAGGGGATCAAGACTTTTGTAAGTAGTGACATCGGTAGGTGAGAAATTCCATAGTAGTTGTGCATAGGTCCGTATACCTAATTGAATGCATGTGCGTGTCCGCATGGGCGGGTGGCGGGTGCATACCCGAACACATCCGGCTTTTACCGCGGCGGCGTCACGGAAGGAGCAGGAGCAGCAGCATTGCCAGCACCGGTACCGGTGGCGAGAAGGATTTGGCGGCCCTCCTCCCAGCCGCGGCTCGAGGCGACCTGGAGCAGGGTCGTGCCGGCGTCGTCGCGGGCGTCGAGGTTCGGGGGGAAGCTCCGGGCAAGCAGGCCCAGCACGTCGGCGTCGCCGTTCTCGATGGCCTGGAAGTAGCCGTTGTGCCCGCGGTACATCTTATTGGGGTCGGCGCCGTGCCTCAGCAGCAGCTCCACCACCTCCGTGTCGGCGCCGTGGATTCGTCGCAGCGCCTTGACGATCGGCAGGTGCTCGCCCGGCGAGTTGGGGTCGGCGCCCGCCTCCTCCTGTGTACGGTCCGCATCAGTAACTTGCCTCTCTTCCTCCTGGGAATCTCGCTTGCACACATGATAATGCAGTGCCCAAGGTGATGACTGGGGAGGGGGGGATACGGTAGGGAGATAGGTATGGGGGAGAGTACATACAAGCAGGTAATGGGCGATGTCCTTGCGCTCCTCGCGGATAGCCGTCGTCAGCGGCGAGAAGACGCCTCCGTTGCGGTCCTCAACGCTCACGCCCGCCTTAATGAGCAGCTTGACACTCTCGAGCTGGTTGGCCACGACGGCCATCTCCATGACGCCTTTGAAGGCGCGGGGCTCGGCCAGCGCCGGCAGGAGGCGCTTCAGGATGGCTGGCTGCTTCACCGCCATGCACACGGGCCAGTTCTCGCCCCTGATGTTGGGGTCGGCGCCCCGGGACAGAAGAAGATCCTAGTTAGCAGCGAAAAAAGAGTCAGCCGATCAACTCTATATTCCCCCCTTATCCCACGGGTAAAAGCGTGTTAGTCGGATGTTGTTAATTACATACCACCAGGTCGGGACGGTTTTCGCGGATGGCCGTAGTCAGCGGCGTGGCGCCAGTCTTGGGCACCTTGTCGTTGGGCGAGACCTTGCCGGTGTCCAGCAGCCAGATCAAGGCTTCGATGTTATAGCACTGGACAGCGGTCTCCAGTATGCCCTTCGGCGAGTTGAGGTCGGCACCGACGGCCACGAGGGGCGCGAGGTATTGCGTCCGGTAGTGCGTCACGCACTTGAACGCCGGGTATTCCGCACTTGGCACGTTCGGGTCTGCTCGAGACGGTTGGGGTCAGCTCAGTCTTCCGTTGTACAGATCGATCGCATGGGGTCTCAGGATTTCCTAGATCGTATCACGTAGATTGGAATCGTCCGTGGCAGCCACCTCAACAAGCCTCGGCATACGGCGAGCGAAGGGGATCAGGAAAAGCTCACCTGCGCCGTTGGCGAGTAGCAGATCGAATATGTCGGCCCGGTCATCGCGGATGGACGAGCAGAGCGGCGTGTAAATGCCGTCCTTCTTGGCGTTCGGGTCGACGCCCGCCTTCAGTAGCACGCGCACAGACTCGATGTTGTTCTCCGACGTCGCGAGCTCCATGACGCCGGGAGCCTTCCGGGCGTCGGCGCCGCGGGCCAGGAGCAGCTCGAGCATGCGGGGCATCGGCGCGGCGGGCCAGAGCATGTGTTTCGGGCCCGGCAGGTTGGGATTGGCACGGTGGTCCAGTAGGCTGGCCACGACCTCGATCCGCTGGCTCTGGATGGCCTCAAACAGGGGCGTGTGGCCGCGGTTGTTCTTCGTGTTGGCGTCTGAGCCGTAGTCGAGGAGCAGGTCGATGATCCTCTTGAGCCGTTTCTGCTTGATGGCTGTCATCAGCAGCGTATCGCCCTCCGCCATGACGCGGCTGACGTCGCCTCCATACGCAAGAAGGAGCCTAGCGAGGGCGAATTTGTCTCCGACGACGGCCGCCGAGAGCGGTGTCTCCCCTTCGTGACCGGCTGTGAGGTTGGGGTCGGCGCCGTACCTGTCGACGTTTCGAGTTAGCAAGCGCTCACCAGACAGTCGATTGGTTGGGGGATAATCAAGACTTCCACCAGCAATGATTGCTCTGAGCACATCCTCATGACTTACTTTAGTAGCATGTTAACGCCTTCGAGGAAGGACTCCTCAACGGCCAGGTACAGCGGGGTCGTGCCGCGGGAGTCCGCAGCATTGACGTCAGCACCAAAGAGCAATAGGAGGCGTATGGACTCTACATCGTGGCGGGAAATGGCTTGGTTTAGGATATGAGTGTGTGGTCCGAGATTGGGTGAGACGCCGCGGTCGAGTAGTTGCTCCACCATCTTGTGATTCCTCGATTCTACAGCCGCCAGGAGAGAATCCTTCAACTGGGCGTTGTCGGCCCCTAGGGAATTGCGCGGCGTCCACCGGGGCTGCGATAGAGGATCAGCCTTGAAGCGGATAACCTTGAATGGCTCGAGCGTCTCCATCTCCTCGATGAGGGTGTCGGATTCCGTGCGGCCGTGGGAATCCAGTGAGTTGTGAGCCATGGGTATTGGCCTGTCGGAATTGTCCGCGATAGACATTCTGCGATCTCTACCAGCGCCGTGCGATGAGTCGGTATGGATGGTGTAGCCCGAAATGGAAGGTTCGCGCTGTATCTCTGGTAAAAGCTTGTTGGGGTTGGAATGGTGGCCATCCTCACGCCCGTGTAGGGAAGACTCGCGGCCGGCCATAGACAGCTCACGTCCTGGCAGAGATCTTTCACGTCCCGGAAGAGACGGTTCACGTCCAGGAACGGAAGACTCACGCCCGGGCAGAGAGGAGTGGTCGGCGGCCGAGCTTCTACTGTTGCTCATGTACGGCAAGGGCGGCAGCTGTGGCATCGTCTCAACAGCGTGCACTTGGTGGGTGACTTCGGTTTTGGCGCGGACGGACTTTGCCTTCGCAAGGTTTACGGCCGACCTGCTCCCTGACATGTGTTCCAGCGCAGCAGCGAGACCCGTGTAGCCGATGCCAACGGACTCGTCGACCTTGGTGTCGCCGAGAGACCACTGGAAGACAAGCGCGCTCATGCGCAAGGCCTCCCGGGTCTTCTCGAGGTTCTCACGCATCTTGTCGACGTCGTTGTGAGAGAACATGTTGCGCCAGCCCTTCTGGAGGCGCCCCACCGTGCCTTTCTTCTCGTAGTCTAGGTAGCGCCCCAACATCGAATCCAGCACCTGGAAGTCGGAGTGGGTGGCCCGGAACTTCTTCTCGAGCTCCGAGACCATCTCGGCAGGGAGCTTCTGGTTGGTTCGGGTGAACTCGACGAGGCCGGCCTCCAGGGACCACATTATGCGGCTCGTGTCCATGAACTCGTGTGCGAGCTCGTCGAACTGGTGCGAATGCTTCTCGACGGTGCCCAGATACTCGAGCATGTGGATCGATATCTTGTTGCCGAGCACCGTAGCCTTATGGCAGAGGCTGAGCACGGAATCGGCGGATCTTGTAGTCATGATGAGCAGTGACTGGTACGGGTTCTTCTAAGATGTCTCGTGTTCACGTATAGGAAATATCAGCAACGGTCCGTCAGGCCTCATCTCGCCTGGCAGGGACGCGTACTTTGGTATGGAGGGAAAGAAATCGAACACCGAACAGATATCAAGTGACCTCGTGCGGCGGCCTGGGACAGGATGCTTTTATTCTGAGACTACCAACGGGAGGGAACTAGCTTCTATGGACCGGTCTCCCGAGGCATCCTGGCTGATTTTCGGCACATCTAAGGGCCCAGGTGAGGTGGCTGCCGATTGTGATGACCAGCAGTATACGCAACCCGTGTTTAGCTATGCATGATCGTCTATGCGCCTAACCTCTTGGTCTTCCAAGACAGGCTTTGGCCCCGAGAGGCCATGATGACGAAGCTGCCTATCAGGACGTGTTTTCAGCCTAGCTACCTTACAAAGGACCCAATTCGTTAAGCAGTAGCTTCTACAAACCTGGAGCACTCCAACTTGCTAACGCTGTGATAATAAACCGTGAGCTGCGGGCCAGGGAAGCTATTGACCTGACTAACTCTATAAGGAGAACGGTGCGGTCTTCCGATCGGCTGGAACCAGGGGTACAGGACAATGGGGCACATACTAGCTCCCACGATGCTATGGACCTGTGTAGCAGTGACTTAGAGCTAGGAGGCCTTGATGCGATTGCTTGAGATCTGACCGGGTTTTCGGCGATCTTCAATGTAACGCAAAATTGAGCTACAAAACCGATGGAGGTCATATGTGTCTGGGAGCTCCGAACGCGTGATTTGGGAAGCGGGCGCGGACTTTGCAAGACGAGACGTACATACCACATGGATGTTCCTCGTTCGAATGTTCGAGGTTTTGCATTCAGACTCCTGAGGCTATCATGTTCTAGGCACAACAAGAAGTTGCTGGAAGTTATCATGCAATTTGCTGTACGAGATCGAGTCATTCTCCACTTTCAAGTGATATTTGACCAGGACCGTTCTCGGGGGGATAGAGCGGTTCGAGCAGCAACTCCATCGACAGCTCACTCGGGAATTTGGCACGGGCTGTAGCGTGCTCGGCTAACATAGCTCCCAAGACGCTAAAGTTACTGGAAACGCTTTAACTTAGTCAATGTCGACGGCGTCGTCCGGAGTGCCAGAGCGCAATTCCTTCGGTCCTACACCCGTGCCCTCCATTGGCTCGGGACAGAGAGTCGATTGCGCATGAGCGCAGGTTGCGGCAGACTGGATTCTCTGCCACGTGCTTGAGAGCGCTCCGCATATGGTGTCAAGTAGACAGGACGGTGATAAATGCTAAATATCCTTCCCATCGCCGTCCAAACTGAACAGACTATATCCTCCTCGATCGCTCCTGGTCACATCCTTGAGAGAGCGAGGATGCGAGTAGGTATCTGAGTGTTTCAGCTGGTCAGCAAAAGATGGCTTACGTGATCCGGTTGGTAAACAGATAAATAAATGTGTTTTTACCTCACCAAGCTCTTAAAATTTCGTTATTTTTGTACTTCTATATTTAATTTGCCTAGCGGGTATCACGAAGCTCAAGTTTTTCTAAAGCATTAACTATACCTGTGCCGCAGGCGCCGCCACATGTTAAAAATGGGGCCCGATCTTCATGAGGTAAGCCATACTTGAAAAATAAGGCCTGAGCTTTAGGCTAAGCTCACAGTTGCAAGATAGTTGCTTTCGTACACAGCTCCCCTTCCCTCGCAAGCCGTCATATGCTCGGGGGGGGGGGGGGGGGGGGGGGGGGGGG